>OZ007506.1:8453437-8725836 GCA_963931865.1 Axinella damicornis | reverse complement strand
GTTGCTCACGTGATCCGTGGGAAATGGCTGCAATCGGAGAGGGAGAGGTAACTGCAGAAGTCCAGGCCTATCTGGACAAGCACCGGATATCAAACCTCTTCCAGGTGAGGAGAAAGGGTAAGGTAAGGCGGGGTAACTTGGAACAACGTTTGTAGCACTGAGGTGAAGAGGAGGTTCAAGCTCAGACTTGGTATATACATACAAACTACTCTGCTCTTGATGTCTGAAGTCCTTTCACACTGGAGCCAGCTAGCTTTGACTCAATTTTTCTGAAGGTGGAAACTTACCAGTGAGAGTCAGCAAGATCAGATCGGGTGCAAAGCGACTTCTGAAAACTAACACTAGGTTTCGTGTAGCGAGCTACTGTTCCAAGTTACCCCACCCAATTATTTGATGTGCCTTGACGTTTGGCTAGATTGCAAAGAACCACAGCAGCTAGGGCTATGAAAATTGCAGCGTAGCTGGAGGAAAGACTGTGCTATCTTTTGAACTTTACTGCAAGTCTCTCTCTGCTTCCAGTCAGAAATTAAAGCTGATTTCTTGAAAATTATTCCGCTTTACCTTAAGAGAGTGTGGGGTGCCGGAAAAGCACGTAGTTTAAATTGGTAAACGTGCTAGATCAGTTTGTGGCATCTCAGCAGCCAGCCAATTTATCGTAGTTGGCTTTGTTTATAGTTGTGTGTGATTTGTGCTGACAGGATTTGATGTCAAAGATTGTCAAGGAGCTTCCGACTGACCCAGTGGAGTTCCTGATCTCAAAGCTGCAAATCTTACACCGACGAAAGAAGGTACCTGCAGAGGTCATGTGACGATGACATGCTAGTGCAGATTGAGATTGTTGGTTTCCAGACAAAGGAAATGGTCATTGGACACATTAGAATTAATGTTGCCGCTTAAACAGCAACTGGCAGATTGCTTGCAGCACCAGGCCTGGTCTTGGTGAACTATGCCAGCATAATTTGGGCATGTTATACTGTAGTCTGGTGAAAGAACATCCACCCCTAGCCCCCCCACTTTTGGCTCAATTTCATGTACATGTATAGGGTTAGTTAGTCTATTGAGCTAGACCAATTTTCTTTCATTCAGGAAGTTGGGGGAGGGGTGTAGGGCTTTCCTGCACCCCTCCAACTTCCTGAGCGAGAGAAAATTGGTCTAGCTCGATAGACTGAGGGCATATTACTTGAATGCGCACCCACCAGTCTTGGAGGCTCAAGCATATTTGTTGGTTGGAGAGTGTTGAAAAGACAGCAGGGGGGTGAGACAAGGTCCGTGCGCACGTGGTTGAATTAACATTCCATAGGTATAGTGCACAATGATATACAAGAAGTATGCGGAACTAGCAGACTAGTAACAGCTCTAGCGCTGAATTTTCGCTGGGGTTCAATCGCTTTATTTTCTTACCTGATGCTAAACACTTGAGTGCAGTCGACAAGTCTGCATTCGCTCGGTGGGTCTGCATACATAACTGCTCAGTACAGGCACATAGTAGTGTGTGTAATGGCTTATACGCAGTTCGCTCACAGTCTTTGCATGAAGGATACTCTTCAGGATGCATTGAAAGTGCAACGCAGCCTTCTCCCATGGAGAAAAGCAGCAGAACAATTTTGCATTATGTCATACGGCGCACGTGATCTTGTCCTACCCCCCCCCCCCCCCCCCCCCCCCCCCCCCCTGAAAAGACAGTACAGTTATAGTTTTGCCTCTCATTTGTCTTTGCCTCTCATTTGTCTTATGATTTTAGCCAAATTGTCAGCTTGAGGGCTGTGGAAAGTGCTTTCATCATTGCCAGGTACACTGAACTCAAGGCTAACCTGGCCAAGTGTACCCACTGTGCTATCATGACAAATTTGTACTTGTGTAGCAGCAAACCATGGCTGTTGTGGATAGTGACTGATGCTAACCATGATGCTAACTAACCATGATGCGATGATGACCACTTTGTAAACATGTAGGGTGCACCACCCATGGGCATACTGTCCGAACATAGCATCTTCCACAGATTGGTTTCCAAGGAATCAAATTCACAATCGTACTGCTGCAAGCCTCAGGTACGCGTAGAACATCTCGAAACTTTCACAAATGCACTCCATTGTCTGTCACACGAGGCATGTAGCTAGCACAAGGTGGGCGATCATACGAGTAAACTTTGACCCGAAATTGAGCCAAAAGTGGGGGGTGGGTGCTCTTTCACGAGAGTACGGTATGGATACCCAATACCAATACTTTTAGCTGGTATACCTGATACAATATAGTTGACCAATTATCAGTGCAACCGTGGAAATAACTACTGACTTGTGGATTGATCAGTGGTGTCGAGTACCTTCCGAGGTACTCTAACCTCACTGACTTGCAGTTGGTGTAGAATCAGATAGACCCTGACATTGACCTTTGACCCCACAGGGCACCTCACCCCGCCCTCCTACCAGTGCTGCCAGTTCTAGAAGCAAGATCCAGATCACCGGTACCTCTGTCACCACAAAGCCAGCAGCTACCGGCAAATGTGAGACCCGGCCTACAGCAATTCTCAGACCAACTACTCAGCTCACATATTATGTTCAGCTGCAGCCCAAAGGCATGGCTCCTAAACTTCAAATAGAGCACACCTACATTTTCTGAAGGAACTAACAACGTGATTTTCACGGTGTAGCCCTTGAGGATGTAGTGTAAGAAACAGATTTGGGGCTGAAGCATGCATGTTCCATGCCTGTAGTTTACATTTTTCACATGTACCGTAGTCGCGCGTTATTAGGCGCATCTCACTTATAGGCGCATATTTGCTGTTAGGCGCAGGTTCAACTCTCGTCCCAGGTACTCGCTGTTAAGCGCTGCAGTCTTCTTCCAGAAACTCTGCCATTTTCGATCATACAGAGTGGAAAACAGCTATAATTCGAATTGAAGCGCACTTCCTATTCGAGGAATGTCATTATTATTATATTCGTTATTAGGCGCATCTCGCTTATAGGCGCATATTTCCTTCCTGTGGAGTTATAGGCGCATGCGCCTAATAACGCACGACTATGGTAATTCAATTGAGCATACAGAATGTGCTTTCAGCCCCAAAGGTGTGCTCTATTGGAATTTTTAACTGTGCCATTAATCTCCTTCCAATCACCTTAATTTTCAATTACCAGAACAAAATTGTTTCGAGTCTAATCCACAACGAATGCAACGGACGAGTGTCCATGCTTATACACTGTGCTAATGGTGGGGCATTTGCAATGACTAGTATAGGGCTATATGCTGCTGAGTGGATACCATTCCTTACCATCTGCAGTACTCCATGCCATCTTCCTGTTGTGGATCAATGTACCCCTATAGGGTAGTGCCCCATCATCAAAATGTATTGCCCTAATTATTTTTAGGTAAGCACTTTATGCACAGAGCAGTCAGGTGACCTAGCAACACTCCTCCTCCCTCCTTCTCCCAACAGCTGCCAGTGCAGAGCGCCTTGCTAAATCCAGCGGTAATGTCCGAGTGCCAGCAACCAAAACCAAGTCTACCCTTGCCTCCTCCAGTTCCCCCTCCCTCACCAAGGACACATCCCCCTCCTCCACCAAGGCACACCCTCCCCGCCACCCTGCATCTGTGACCACACCCGCTAGGCCCTTGTCAAAGACGACTGGAAGTGCTAAACCCAGGGCCCTGGCACATGGTACACGTTATCTAATTCCGTTGTTTAGTTGGCTTCACTGTTAGTGTTGTTTGGTAACATTTTGGGTCTAATTATAGTTGGGTTTAAGAGGATTTATTATAGCGACATTTAGTTTGATTGCTGAACGCCTTAGCATGAGGCACATAATTGTGAGCACGCAGTCTATAGTGGTCACTGTTTAAGGCAGTCACCTCTCTATTATGCTAGTCCCAGTTGCGCTAATCCAGTACAAAATGACCTGCTTAATGAGACGAGAGAAAGATCCGAAATGTGGGACAAAAGTTCAGAGATAAGCAAGCTGTAGCTAAACTGAGCACTGAACCTCTGTCCAACCATACCCTGACTGTGACTGCGACAAGGGACGTAATCTGTCTTATTTTGTGGATCATGAATATCATTAACAGCCTATTCACTATTATTCTGTGTGTTGGAGGGTGTGCCTGTGCTGTTGGTACCTGTGAAGCCAACTGTAGCTAACTTTGGTTGTAAGCTGACACTTGACATGGTCTGACCCAAATGGCTGCCAGAATCCTCATGAATATCATTAAATAGCTCTGTTTTAATTTTATTTGCAGCCCCATTAAAGCAGCCACCTGTCTGCAATAGACAGGTTCCCCTGTAGTATTGAACACTGTATATTATTATAGAAAACAGGTAATGCTGTAGGTGTACATGTATGGGTGGAGGTCTAAGAAGAGGTAAGCCTAGGTTCCAGGCTGGGACCGAGGCAGTTAGGCCAACTGGCTTCACCCTATTTTGGCCTTCAAAGTTTGTGCTGCTTATATATTACATGTGCATGTAACTGCAATTACAGTCAGGATTGCTAGCAGACATTAATTTTATGATGGTAAGATGTGATGTATGATGCTTTTCTTGTTGCTATAGCGACGAGGAGGCCTACGACTGCACCCACAGTTGGCAAGGCATCCTCCAGAGTCGCAGCATCCACCTCCAAGAGCGGCAAATCTCCCTCCGACACAAGACCAGCTGCTCGTGGCAAGGCTGCAGGTAAATGGATAGTACAAGAGGACTGAAACGATAAACCTACCATACCTCTCACCTAGCTCCATCTTCATTCCCGCTCTACCACTCAGCTAGCTTCATCTTCATTCCCGCTCTACCACTCAGCTAGCTTCATTCCCACCCTACCACTCATTCCCAGGCTGCATGACTATCTGATTTTTACTGACTCTTGCTTTTTAGTGAAAGGGGGAGTGACGTCTGCCAAACCATCACAAGAGAAGGAAGTGACAAAACGAGCATCAAGTTCTGAGGAGATTGATGAATTCTTTGGGGAAGCTAAAAAGTTGAGCAGCCGACAGCTCCAGTCAGTTTCAGACGAAGAGGAAGAAGCTCCTGTTTCTTCTCGTAGAGGAGAGGTTGGGGAATGGAGCGATGACGAGGGAGAGGAGGATAGGGGAAGGGGTGAACAGAGAGAGCCCCCCTCTAGAGGAGCGGTAATTGATCTCTTTCAAAGGAAGCGTATGAGGTGAGAAATTCTGTAGTTGGTTCTGTAGGGAGATCAGTACTGGTGAAATATAGCAATCCTATGTGGTCTCAAGACTAGCAATATGGCACTCGGCTTCACCTCGTGCTCTAGATCTAGCATCTTTCACCACATCTTCATGTTCATGTAATGGAGTCTGTGTGGGAGACCAGTATCCCCCCCCCCCCCCCCCCCCCCCCCCCCCCCCCCCCCCCCCCCCCCCCCCCCAAACGTGATGATGCATCAACATTGAAGCACAACTTGCTCTAGCTATCCGGAATGACAGCAAGATTGAATGTTGGTTGTGTACCACGAGACATTTCCTGAGTACTGCCTACCGAAGATTGGCAGATAACTTGCATTGTCATGCAGTGGCAACCGGAAATGAAGGGTAGGACTGGGCAGTTTCCAATGTGTATCTGTGTCTTCAGGGTTTGAGCTTATGATTACCTATGTAAGAACTTGGGGGTTGAAGAAGGGGGAGGGCATTTACTGGAAGGGTGCGAATTAGCGAGAAACTACAGTATTTGTTCATGAGATGTGCAAGAGAAATTGAAAATGGCCACACAAGTAGTATATCCCCCTCCCGCTTCTTTTCCCCCATTCTCCCACATGCTAACTTTCTCCTCCCTTGCCCCCCCCCCCCCCCCCCCTCTACACACATACTCCACAGTTCCAAGCAAGCCAAAAAGGCCCACTATGAGAATCTTCAGTCTCTGTTAGGATCTTCCCCAGAGGCACAGACTGTCACGCCTACCTCTTCTGGGTACATCAGTGACGAGGGAAGTGGCGAAGAGGGCGAGGAGGAGATTGTGATGGTGGAGGACTATGCAGCCCTGGAGGAGGAGGGAGTGACAGGGTTGAAGAAGGGGAAATACACCCTCAGAGAGGTATGTACGTACCAGTTGCAAGACCTCGTTTATAATGGCAAACCAAGAATGTTCGCTGGCAGAAACAGCACTCCTGTTCTGTAGGGCAACTGATGTGCCATTTCTACCAAAAATAAACAACAACGAATCATGGTGAGCGACAGCACACCAAGGATACACAGTGAAGCCAGCAGTGATGAACTTTGTCTTGTTTGCTATATGTACATTAGCTGCCACATGTTGTGGAGGGCATCCTGGGGGCAAGCATAGCCTCGTTCCCAGGATCGACTTCTACACCTCCAGTTTTTGATCATTTACAGTATGCAAAAATAATGTCAGTGATCTAAAACTGGTCGTGTAGAAGGCCTAGACATGTAGCTATATATAGCAGACTAATATGCTACAAGTAGCTTCGCTCGCTTCACTCGCTCAGCTACTTCCCCCTCGTTCGCCTACCGTGGCGCCGGACAGCTCTCTGTGCAGAGCTGCTGCTCCCTGATTGCGTCTGCTTGCCCCCCGATTGCATCCGCTTCAGCTGTTGCTCGCCGCTTGCGTCCGCTTCGAGCTGCTCCTGAGCCCGATTGCATCGCTTCAACTGCTGCTCCCCGTTTGCGTCCCCTTCCAGCTGCGCTCCCCGATTGCGCCCGCTTCAGCTGCTGCTGCACGCTCGCCGCTTGCGTCCCCTTCCAGCTGCGCTCCCCGATTGCGCCCGCTTCAGCTGCTGCTGCACGCTCGCCGCTTGCGTCTGCTTCAGTTGCTGCTCCCGATCGCGTCCGCTTCGGCTGCTGCTCCCTGATTGTGTCCGCTTCGACTGCTGCTCCCCGATTGCATGCATCCGCTTGCAGCCCCAGCTGGATTCCAGCCCAATGTTCTCGAACATTCTTCGTGGAGTTCGAGGTTCAGTAAATAAATTAAAGTACGAAGGTCGCGCGTCACTATAGTCTAGTCCCACCCCACGAACATCCCACTTCCGTCACTCACATACACACGTTGAAATCTGAGGTATCTTAGGCAAGGAATGAGATTCGAAGCTGGGATTTGCACCATTGTGATCAGCATGAATGGAGCTTTCCAATGATGTCCATTTTTTCTGTCAGTTGACCCAAAATCGTGACTTTGGCTGACTGCAAGTTTTAACAAAATTAATGTGACCGAGATTAAAAATCGTTTTAAGGACATCATTTGAAAGCTCCTATATGCTGACGACCACAGTGGCACAATTCCCAGCTTCATATCTCATCCACAAAGCTATACTGTACCTAGTGCAACATTCTGTTCCCAATACCAATTTTGGTTCGTTGGTCCATTTGAGGCAGAAATGGCATATCATTCACCCTATAGAACAGGAGTGCTGTTTCCGCCAATTTTGGTTTAATTTGAAAAGTGGCATTTCGAAATGTTCTATAATTTGGTAGAAAATAGTTTCCAAATTTTGGCACAAAACATACTGCTATAGACCTGTACTGATATACAAATGTAGTAAGACATGTACATGCTACCAAAACTAGGGCTGAGTGATACTAGCCAACATTAGTGATGAAGTCATCAAACGGCAGACGCATTGAGCATTTGCACGGATGTTGCAAAGCAGTGAACGAATGTACTGGGGAATACTAGAGATTACTGAGGAATACTAGAGATTACTGGGGAATACCAGAAATTAACGAGCAGTCAGCTTTGACAGGTACCTGCAATGTGTGTAAATGTGCACACATATCTGCATCTACAATAGATGATGTCATGGTTCCATAAAGTTGGTTCGTTTATGGTGGCCACCACTCTAATATTGGCCTCATTCCCAGACTGCATGTTCCTACCTCCAGTTTTTGATCACTTACAGTAAGCAAGTGATCAGAGACTGAATGAGGGAATGGCCTGGGAATGAGGCTACTCTCTGATGGGTCACTCTACCTTTGACCCCAGTTTTTATTTCTTATTTTTTATTTTTTATATGAAAATTTATGCAATATATAGGCATTGCAAAGGACATACAGTAGCCACAGGCTAACTTAAGTATACCCAACGAAAAGATAGTTAACTATTGCGATACAAACAATTATTACACTCCTGGTATAGGAAAAATTGTGCCGCATAATTACACTCCTGGTATAGGAAAAATTGTGCCGCGTAATATAATGTAAATAAATAAATAACCTTACACTACCTTGCGAATGGCCTACAAAGAATCTGCCTACACCATCCTGATCGCTATCGTTCAGTGACCCAAGCGTACAATTTTTGTGCTGAAACTCACCTTGGTGGTGGAGATACAAGTGCTTTTGTCTCGCCGTGGCCGCCATTGCTCGAGCGCTCTCTCCAACTTCCGGTGGCAGTACCGTTCTTAGGAAAGGCACACGAAGATTCTGACCCCACAGCTGTGATCGCTGTTGTTCACTGACGCTTACATGCCAAAACTCACCGTGCTGGCAAACAGTGTTGTGGTAATGGTAGTTGTTAATTGTAATTGTCCTGTAATGGATTACTTGTTGTAATTAATTGCTTGTAATCATGGACTAAATGCCAGAACTGTAATTAGTAATCATTACCTGCTTTCCCAGGAATCATATGTAGTGTAAGTAATTCCTAAGTTAGCTAAACTAGTAGTTAAATACACAATTACCTCAAAATTACTTTGCATGCAGTATTTGTGTATCCTGTTGTACATTCTGTCAGGAGAAGTTTACTAGTACCATCTCCAGTTTGCAATTACCAATTACTTAACTAGTAATGATTACATTTTTCCTACTGTAGTAATTGAATAGTAATTAATCCTAAAATTTGAACACTAATTTATCATGTAATGATTACAAAATAATATTCTTTATAGTTAATTTGTAATGCAACTGTTTTGTGTACTCTTACCCAATAATGTAATGATTACAATAAGAAATAATTGACTACAACACTGCTGGCAAAGTTGTAAGTGCTGTTATGATTTCGTGTCTTCCCTTTGGTCGCCATTGCTAGCGATCGACTGAGCGCTCGAGCGTGGTTGCCACGTGGCATGTGCGTTAATTGGGAATAACTGCGATACTTAGCTTGCGCTACGGCGAGTCGCAGCCGGCGTTGCAACGGCTACCAGGAGTGCGGTTGCCCCTCGTTACACTCCTGGTAGGGGAAAAATTGTGCCGCGTAAATAATCTAACCTAATCTAAATAATGTAAATAAATAACGTTTGACTACTTAGCAATGGCCTGCAAAGATTCTGACTACACCGTCGTGATCGCTATCATGCACTGTCCTCACCGTACAATTTTGGTGCTGAAAGTCATCTTGGTGGTGGAGATACAAGCGCCTTTGTAGTGCCGTTGGCCGCCATCGCTCAATCGCTCTCTTCGAAGTTTGTCACCAGTACAGCTCTTACGAAGGCCCCACAAAGATTCTGGCCACACAGGTGTGATTGCTGTCGTTCACTGACGTTTACATGCCGAAATTCACCGTGCTGGCTAACTTGTGCGTGCTGTAATAATGTCTTGTCTTTCTTTTGATAGCCATTGCTCGCGATCGACAGAGCGTGGTTGCCACGTGGCCTGTGCGTTAATTGGAAGGAATTGCAATACTTAGCTTCGCTATGGCGAGTCGTAACCGGTGTTGCAACGCGCCTACCAGGAGTGCGGTTGCCCCTCGTATAATATAATATAATTAATGTAAATAACTCGTTCGAGTGATAGGAATGGCGTACGAAGATTCTGACTACACCTTCATGATCGCTATCATGCACTGTCCCAACCGTACAATTTTGGTGCTAAAACTCACCTTGGTGGTGGAGATACAAGCGATTTTGTTGTGCCGTCGGCCGCCATTGCTCGATCGCTCTCTTCGACGCTGGTTGCCAGTACAGTCTTACGAAGGCCCCACAAAGATTCTGACCACACGGCCGTGATCGCTGTCGTTCACTGACGCTTACATGCCGAAACCCACCGTGCTGGCTAAGTTGTGAGTGCTGTAATAATGTCTTGTCTTTTTTTTGGTCGCCATTGCTCGCAATCGACTGAGCGTTGTTGCCACGTTGCATGTGCGTTAATTGGAACGAATTGCAATACTTATCTCGCGCTACGCGATACGGCAGGTTGCAGCGCGGCTACTTTATGAATGGTACTTGAGAGCACTCTAAATCATTTCTGATCTTCCCTGTATATAGCTATCATGGTACTCATGTGATGTGTGATAATTGGAACGAACTGTCACACTTAGCTTGTGCTACCATTTAACCGCGGTTACCAGGAGTGTGGTTGCCCCTCGGTAAGAGAAAACTTAAATGCTGACGGAGTACATGCATGCGTAATATTGCCAGGTAGTTTATTCCATAAAGCATAAGTGTGAGGGACAAATGAATGTAAAAAGGAACTAGTGCGAGCAAATGGTAGATGAAAGACTAGCTTAGATGCAGACCTTAGTGTAGTGGCTCTGGGTACAAACACACCGTAAGGAAAATATACATGGTCATGAACTATTTTATACATTGTACACAGATTTAGGTACTTCCTATGATCCTCAAGGTTAGGGATGTTGAAAAGGTTGAGCAATTCCTCATATCCTAAGTCCCACTGCTTTGAGCACATTCGTAGTGCAAACTTCTGCACTCGTTCCAGTTGTTGGATGTCTCCCATTTGCAGTTGTGTCCTGTAGAAATGGCCTGTTAAAGTGACACCTGGTTGCCATGGACAAGCATTAAATGTTTGGCCACTAGGAGAGGTGGCTGCTTTAATCAAATGTGGATGTTTGCATACTCTTGTTGTAATAAACTCTTGGAGAGCAGTACTAGGATTTCAATTCCTGTCTTGCAGGCAGCTCCCATGGGGGAGGGAGCTACAGTGGATCTACAAGTCCTCATCTGTGCTCGCTGTGCCAAGGTCCTCACAGATGGAGACAGGGGAACCGACATCAGCAACTCAGAAATCACCCAGGTTAGGTGGGGGTCAAAGTTCAGAGGTCACTGCAGAGTTTATATTTACATGTATGACCACCTCCCTCCTCACCCCGCACCTTCACAGGTCACACAATCCGGAGCGTTTGAGAGTGCCTCTCAGGCTGGGAGCCACGCCCCCTTCCCCCAATGGGACACTGGCTCTGCCATAGGTAGTAGGATTATACTACTGGTTGGTGTCGTAACACACCGCATGTTCTACCTACCCCAACATTTGGTGTTGTTGCATCACCAATTAAGATCTTCTGTTGTTGCATGTGTCTAACTAGTCTCAGAACCTGGTACTGAGACTAGTGTCTAACATGAGAAGAGCGCCTGGTATCCACTGTTCACGCATGCGCGAGCAGTTCCGTTACATTCTCTGTATAATTCATCGAGATACGTAAGCTGAAATAACACGGACAAATATTCAGTAAAGTATATGGCTCCAGCATCATGCGAGGCCATGGTATCGAAGTGTGTGGACGGCGATACACCGCTTCTGCCTTTCCGAAGTGGACGTGAAGCACGATGCAAAGAGTAAGACCCCATAGATGAATTCAACCTGGCCGTACATGTATGTAACCATACAAACACATTCCTGCCATTATGTACGTGCTGTGTTGCTGTCAGTTGTTTGTCCTCAGCACCATTCCTGGCTTTCCGACCTTACCGAGGGCGTACGGCACAGCTTGGTTGAACAGAGCAGTGTCTTGTAGATGTAAAACGACTCCCGTGTTTCAGTAATGTATGGTTGTGCAACACGGACTAGTATAACAGTAGTTTCCAAGTTCCCCACAAAACCTGGGGAGCCGCGCATGCGCAAACAGTGGATACCAGGCGCTCTTCTCCCCAATTGCCGAGTGCCTGGGAACGAGGCTAACATGAGAGGATTTCTCTGTGAGAGGAGGCCATGACAGACACTGTTGACCTTTACTAAATAAAATGACTTGGGTCATCACTAATTCTATATCTCAAGTGGCCCCTTCTTCAAGAAGAGTCCTACTACAAGCCTGGTCTAGTCTCTTACGAAGCTTTTATGTTCAAACTAGCGATGTCCCAAATCATTTTAGTTAGCAAAGGCCAACTATAATTATGCCCAACCTCCTATATGCTCCTGTATAATTTTATGTGCTCTGTTTGAAACAAGTTTCTTTTCCAATGTAGGTTCTGAATTATCAGCCATGCAAAAGTAAGTGGATGCCTAAATTCAGGGTGTCCAGGTTCCACTGTAGCTCAGAAGCCATACTGATTAGCATCATTCCCAGTTGCTCGGTAATTACCGAGCACCTGGGAACGAGGCTACATACTTTATCTACTGCCCAACCACATGTGAGCACTAGATCAGTATTATGGGGCTACAGTGGACCCTGGAAGTAAGGACGTCCCCCTAATCAAGCACTCAACCGTTACATAGTTTACCTTTGACCGCATTCCTTTTTCCTGTAGGTCAAGTGACAGTGCTTCTGATGTGACACTCCAGTCACATGACACCTGGGGAGGCCTTGCGCCTCAATCATGTCCAGAAGTGCCTCCCAGTGATGACGTATGCTGTGCACGGAGACCAAACTGCTTATGCTATTAGATATGAATACGATTTTCTCTGTTCACAGGAGAGTGAGGTCCAGCTTCCTCCTCCTCCTCCCCTGGAGGGGAGACCATGGACCCAGGACCCTCCCCCAGAACGTGACCCTCATGGGTGGGGACAGGAAGGTAAAGGTTTGGGGATCATAGTAGGCAGTCTCACTGTACCTTCTCTTTAGTTTCTCAGCAGTACGACAAGAACATTAAACTGCCATATAATTATCTTCAACAGTTGGTCGAAGTATAGAGGAACTTGCATGATTACGTCACGAGCGGATGTACACGCCCACTTATGGTATCACGTACCATACTGCTAGCCTCGTTCCCAGGCCCCGCCCAGCTTTTCGTAGCTTGTTCTTTCGTGCAACAGAAATGGCGCGCGGGCCTGGGAACGAGACTACCATACTGCTCCATTGAAATTGTATTGGGAATGGCTACCAAGGTGAGTGTTTATAAGCACTGCACCCACATAGTTCTGGGCTACTAGCAACACTCAACTTGGCAGCGTTCCAGGGATGGTTTTCTATTAAGATGAATGGAGGAACTACTGCACTGTAACTAAGCGTTGTGAGTTCTGAAGAGAACAGGCTGTGAGTCCAATGTTACGCTTTTGGTTCTGTCCTCCCGTACTCACTTTAGACGCCATTGCTCAACAACCGCTTCTCCGATTCACATGTGGAAGGCATCACTTTGTAGCTAAACTTCTGGACAGCCAATATCTGTTCTGCTACCAGGCGCAGTGCTTGTAAACGCTCACCTTTGTAGCCGTTCCCAAGACATTTTCAATGGTACATGATGCGGCAAATTGCAAAAGGGATCACTGATGTAGGATCTAAAGAAGGATCTCACCAGCAAGTTCCCATTTCATGTGTTTGCCAAATTGAGGATCTTGTTTTTTGAGCCCATCCACTTGTGACATAATCATGCAAGTTCGTATTAAGCAGGTAGTAGTGTATGCACCTGTCTGAGCTTGAACCTCATCTCCTCAATGCTGGAAATATTTGTTCCAAGTACGCTCCGTTCCGAGTTACCCCACCTTGCTTGGACTTGGCTTTTAACTCCTTTTAACTCTTTACTCACAAGTCAATATCAAATTTAATGTTCAGAGTACCACTGTATTTTAAAGGTGCCTTTGTTCCTTGCAACTGTCTGAGCTCCATGTTCATCCATGACATTTTGTGTTCCCTTTGTTTCCAAGTTTGTTGGGTGGTACAGAGCAGAAATGTATAACAATGATGTGTTTCATTGTTATAGGATCAAAGAGAGATTGAGGACATTGGATGAAACAATTGGTGTAGTGATTTTTGTTGTACAATTTATTTTGCTGATGCTACAATTGAATTTTTGTACATAGGATCAGAGGTCAATAAACCAGTGGCATAGTAATACAACCTAACTTTGTGGTTAGGACCATAGCATCATGTGCATGCAAAATTAATCATAGGGACTGGACTGATGCCATCATTTGCCCATTGGCCTGTACTGTGACGTCAGGACCAAGTGTGCATGTGCACAGTTCTCTATTTGTGAATGCCATTCATTGTATCTCGGGTGCATCGGCGTATTGAGCCGGCTCAAGACGCCCTTCAGAGTTGTCACCAAAATTGAGATCAGCAATGTACATGCGCGCGCCAAGCCGAGCATATTACCGTATATTTTAATTAAGCGATAATTCTTGGTCCCTCCCCCGGCGCGGCCCGGGCCCGGCCTCGGCCCCAAATAAATTTGTGCGATCCGACTGTGTACTGTGCAAAAGGACTAGGCTACTGTTGGACGGAGGTTTCGCTGTATTATGTCATGGCTGACCAGCCGAATGACGAGGCTAAGTCCAGGAAGTCTCTTCATGGCAGAATTTCCACAGGAGTGACTTTTGTAAACAAGACCAAGCATGCGGTGCAAGTACTGTGGCTGAGCTACCAAGGAGAGCCGGTGTGGTATAATGACCTCGGCCCTGGAGATCTAGACTCGTACTGGCAGCAGACCTATGTTACTCACCCCTGGGTTTGCGTGGAGTGTGACACTGGGAGGTTTGAGCTGATGGAGCTCAATTCCCAGGAGGTCTTGTACCCGGAAGAGAACTTAACACATTAGTGGTGTTATAACTGAACCCAAACGAACACTGTATGAGCTGTGTCTTGCTACCGTTCGGAATTCTCTTCACCAAACACTCGGCATAAGCCTGCTTGAGCATTTGAAACCCAAAGATATTTATCGCCTTCCTCTGCCCTCTCGTGTAGCAGATAGCCTCCTCTCATTTGACTCAGCACTACCGTCTCCACTAGTGGCAAACTACGTGGCTGCTCTTAGAGATAAACTGAAGTGATGGGATCGTAGGAACCAGTGTGTGGCATTGCCTCATTCCCAAGGCCCCACTTACCTTGTCACCGTGACTGTTGCAAAGTACCTTGGAGTAGAGCTATAGTGTAGATTGGAATGCAGCAGCTAGTTTTGTAGATATGAAACAAGACCGTGTGTACATGTATATGATTGGGCTGTCTGCTTCCTTGAGTGTTAATGGCGTATATAATCCTGTCTAAGGAGTTATGTCATCTGCTGCGTGCAATATAAATACTTGTAATGCAGGAGAGGGTATTGTCATACTAGCTATAGCACGTGAGACTTGAGAGATGATCTTCCAGCCCAATAATCTCATCACCAGCTAAGAGTTCATGCATGCATGGGCTCCATTTGAGAGTTTGGATCAACTCAGATGGTATTAAACAGCTATATAGTACTTCATGATGACCAAAACTGCACCACAATCATTATACGTACCTAGGCTGCACATGCAACAGAAGTAGCTGCACTATTAGTATACCACTGAGCAACATCAACTGGTTTGGTATTGGTTAATGTGAGGACAATATATTAGGGCACAAGCATCAAGAATGCTGAACTAAATGACAATAGCTAGTGCACTTTCATGTGGAAGGTCACATATAAAACCATTGACTGCATGATGTTAAAGAACAGGAAGTTGCACATATGTATATATGCAGATTATTCTGTAGCTATGCATGGATGTTTATATTGGAAGTGCTGGTGATGAAGTAGATTTGTCAGCCAGGCCATGCCTCTAGCAAACCTAGAAGAGATTACTCCCCATGCACTTCATTGCAGGCAGAACTATGATTTTGACATTCTGCTGCTTCTGCATGGGGTTTCAAAGCAACTGGAAGCATACCAGATTGTGCAAGAGCACTTTCATGCCATTAGGATTAAGGCTGGAACCAGAACCAGAGCTTCTCTGGCATGCACATGCATTGCCGAGGAGGCTGGAGTGATGTTGCAAGGGTTGTCACCATCAACAAGTTGCAGGGTTTTACACTTGCAAAGTCGTCACCAGGAGCCCATAAGCTCCTGTCGTCACTAATCAACATAATTATGTATATATATATAGAATATGTACCAGACTGACCTAGCTACATATGTTGCCTGCATGTGTTTGCAAGTCTACCATGCAAGCTCGCCCTTCACTTTTCTCCAGCATAATTCAATACCAAGTACTAGGTATCAGATACCAGGTTCCAGGATTGTGGTATCTAATACTGAGACTGGTATCTGAGTACGGTGGCCCAGGCACGTGCCAGAAGCAGAGTCTGACTCCGAGTCTGACCTATACATATAGGCCTAGGCCTTGTAGAAGAGAAGATCCTGTCTTCAGCCCACTAATATCTACACGTTGCTCTTTGACAAAAAAATTAATCATGTTGAGATCATCATTAATGAAGGGGTATTGAAGTTGGTATCTGTATTGGTATCAGTATTGGGGAATACCAGCACAAAAGTACTTGGTATCGGTATCGAAATTCAAAATGTGGTATCGCTCAGCATAATGCAATGGCAGCATACGATCAGTCATGCAAATCGATCCATACTGCGCTGGGGAAAATTCAATCGAGGGGCCAGGGCTAGCCCGCTAGACGGAGGTTTCGCTGTATTATGTCATGGCTGACAAAAATTCCACACTATATTGTTATGATATTATACTTTCAATAGCCCTTTTTGATTAAAAAAAAAGAACAACAAAAGCAAGAACATGGACTGAAGTTTCTATCTATAGACTTTGCACAAGACTTCAAGAAGCTTTGCATGCAGTAGGTATCCAACAGTGTTTTGCAACAGCATTGGTAAGTCATATAGTTTCATATAGGTTGCATCCTGGGCAGCTGAAGTGTGCTCAGTTGTGGTTGCATAAGACACATTGTTTAATTTCCATCTCATTTCTGGCTTCAGCAGCACCTCCAACCGAATGTCCACCATGTCTACCTTTCCTCAGAAACACAATGCACATCATGATCATGATGACAATTGTGGCAATCGAAGTCAGTAGTGACACCACTGCAATAATGGCTACGATTGCAACGTCACTTTGATCACTAGCGCTGCTAGTCGAAGCCATTCCACCTCCAATTTCTGTATAAATGACAACAATGATAGTTGTTTGAATGTCGTTCAGTATTCCAGGCTGAATTTAACCTTAAACACCTCTAGATCTATATATCCAGTGCAGAAAGTAAGAATTATACTACCAGGGGTACCGGTACATGCATGATCCAGGTACAATTAAGTTTATACTGTTGAAGCTAAATTCACATCAGGCACTAATGGTCTGAATGAAGCGATAGGCAGACATACTGTATTTCCGCGATCAGACGCCGCACTTGATTAGTGGCCACCCTAGTATTTGAATGGTCGGCGATCGATTGAAGCGTTTTGTCTAGCCCACGAGGACCGTAACTGTTTCACTGTGAGCATGAAGAGAACAGATTGTTGGTCATATTCCCCGAGAGCTGTTTAAGAATGTTTGGTGTTTTCTGAGGTCGACGCATGCATGGGGGGCGAGCGACGTGTGAAAGCTTTTGCGACAGTTATGGCTTTGGCGTTCTACTGTTTTGTAGGGATGATTATGATGGCACCGCACGGCCCAGGGCTGAAACAAACTTCTTTCTGAATACATGGTGCTCCAATCCGTTTCCTCGCTTCCTTGTTTATGCTGAGTTTAATAAATGCCGCCTTTGATTAGTGGCTGCCCTCGAATAGTAGCTGCAGTAAATAGCGTGATGAAATAAATAGTAGCCGCGGCATTTGATTGAAAGGGGCCCGGCCCAGAGCCCCATTCATCAAACACGTGGTTTCTTCTATCGATGCCATATATACTTCAGCCTGGGTCTGTCGATGCGTTTCATGTGTTCAAAGAAGTCATTCATGGACCAATGTCTTCAATGGCTACAACAATTGGGGCTATAGCGTATGGAAAAAATACAATGAGGGTTTTCTCATTGCTATAACTCACTCATACTCGGCCCATAATACACAACATTCCCCCAATCAAGATATTAAGATTTTAACATGTGTGTGTTTGTGTGTGTACGTTATGGAAGTGGGTGCGGGTGGGGGGCGGGACTGACTATATAGCGATGCACAAGCTTTGAGCAGTTGCACAGGGCGCCGGACTGCTAACATAGGCAAACGAAGGGGAAGTAGCTGAGCAAGCGAAGCTACTTGTACTATTTATCATTAGTACATGTAAGTGAGTTTTGAATACTACATATAAAAACATAATATGGTGCAAGCCCTCTGGAGCCCAGAAGCCACCAGCATTAAGCAAACTATGTCTGAATGTTCTTGGGGAACACCCTGAGGGTGGAGGAGGAGTGTTCTTCACAGTTCACACATATGGGTTACCTATAATCAATAACCCCCCCCCCCCCCCCCCCCCCCCCATCAAAAAAAAAACGAACCCTCATTGCTGAGTGTGAACCCGGGATTGCATGTGACAGTGGTGCCAACAGGCTGTTCTCGGCACTCCTTGCACTCTGTTATTATTTCTGTCAGATTATTTCAGGCACGTTCTGCTAGTCTGTTTGTATATATACCATTGTGTGGGGGGTCACAAGGATTGCATCATATGTGTATGTGTGAGTTACGGAAGCGGGATGTTCGATGGGTAGAATTAGACTAGTTATGTGATGATCGAGTATGCGACCTTTGTACTTTATTACAACCTCTGAATTTCGAACTCCATGAAGAATGCCTGAGAACGAGGGGGGAGTTTGGAACCTTCTAGAACAGCTAGGGCTGCAATCGTGGAGCAGCTTAAGTGGATGCAATCAGGGAGCAGTAGCTCTGTGCATAGTGCTGGCATGCTCTTATAGGTTAATGAGGGGGCAATATCTTACTTGTAGTGATAAATGTGCTCAGTGGTGTAGGTACATGGCCGTACCACATTTTGGCTCTGTTCATATAATAATCAACTCACTACATCACTCAGTCTTCAGCCTGTGAGCTGGAAGGTTGGAAGTCCTTGTGGGTTCAGCTAGCTGGACTTGATACTCGACTGCAGGTTCTACTAGTAGCTATCTAATATTCTGGCTCTCTGTGCCCTGCAATGGCCGCACCACCTTAAATTTGCTAGCTACACCTCTGGTGCTAGTCTTGTCCCTGGGCCTGGGGGGCTATGAATGTACCGAAACTACCTCGTTTGTAATGCACATCCACTGAAATGTGGTATACTTGCTGTGTTTGGTGTGTGTAGATTAATGCATGACATTGCATATCTTCAGTAAATCCACGTCTTAAACTCACCACAGGTAGGAGCACTTCCAGACCAGCCTGTAGCCTGGCAGGTGCATGCTGCCTCTCCAAGCAGCTTATACCCACCACTACAGCTATAAGTGGCCATCTGGCCCAATGTCGTTCCTTGGGACACATCCACCATGCCATTAGATGGAGCAGCCGGTGTACCACAGTCAAAAGCTGGAGAGAGAGAAAAGTAGCAACCAGTTAATTACTCCTAACGGATGCAACCAGGGAGGAGCAGCTGAACTGAATGGAATAGTCGAGCAGCAGCTGGAGTGCACACAATTGGGGAGCAGAGGTGAGAGTTTGTCAGACCTCTGCACAGAGAGCTGCCAAGTGCTAGACTGCACACGCAGCTACTTGTAATAAAATGGTCGTCATGCTTCATACCATGTGCAGTAATATCACTGACTATGCCTCAACCCTTGCTGATTCCATAATACACGATTGCCGTAACTAGTGGCACTGGTTGCAACACTATTGTCCAGTGAGCGGAAGGAGGTGGGGCATGCTGATCGATGGGAGTGGGTGGGATGTAGTTGTTTCTAGTGGCAGATGCCAGTGCCCCCTTGGGTTTGCAGGGAGCGAGTGTACTGGTAAGGAGGCTTGACACCAGTTGGGAGGCTGCATGTGTATGTAGGTGATTGAAGTTCAAGTGTATTAACTCTAGAGCTGGGACAATATTAGCAGGACCCCGCCATTTGAGCAGTATCTAGCAACAGTCAGGTCACAGGTGCCGCCATTGCACGGGGGACACACCATCTCTGTTTGCACCAATGTGTGTGGGGTCACAAGGCAAGTGCGAAGTGAATCGGAAGTGCATGCTGAATTTTCTAGCCAAAAATAAAATCGTGGAACTCGAATTGGACCTGGTCAACAGTGTTTGAATAGTCAACAAGGGCATATAAAGGGCATGACGGAAGCTTTTTTTTGATAGCATAATCCTTGGCAAATTTATCTGCTGTCTTGCTTGAGAAAAGCGGTAAACACCGCTTTTTGGTGAACTGAACTGTTTTTGCACGGCTATAAAGCGTATCCATAAAAGCTTCCGTCATGCCCTGCACTTTGTGACAGCGCACCTCCACCTCCAGAATCAAGTTGCTCACGCTCTTTGTCCTAGATATTTTTGGCTAGAAAAATTCAGCATGCACTTCCAATACATTTCGCACGGCGCACGCGCACGAGTATCCCGTAACCTTAATGTATGTTATACAGGAAAAGATCTAGAGCAGTTATATTATTCAGTTAGATGAGATGGGGAGGCCAATCATTCCGAGATGAAACCAAATAAGGCTATAGGCAGAGTAACCTTTCCGGTGCTTGAGTGTGTGACATAGGTGGCTGCGTGTGGATGAATTTCATCATGCTCTCTTGCTAGGCCTTTGTATGGAAGGGCCACTCGACTAGGAGCAGTTTCAGAGGGATTCCCAAAGACAATGACTTATTGTGCACCATATAAATAAATCAGTACCCCACACGCCATACAAAGGGCAACCAGTGAGGAGTGGATTCAGTTGTATAGCAAAATGTAGAAGACTACCACAGGCAAAACATGAAAAATTGAAAGGATTTAGTGATGGTGTGTCATATTCTACCTCTTGAAAAACCAGAAACACGGTGAAATGCCATTAACCAGCCTCAGTCCCATCCCATTTATCGCAGAGTCGGTAGACAATACAACGTACACGCAATATATGCTAATACAAAAGAATCTCTAGATCTCCAAATCTCAGAAACGGTACACTTATAAGCCTTTATAACCACATACCGTTCATCTTCGAGTGTTTTCATGACCAATTGGACTCCTCGCGTCGCGAAAAACCGTCACGAAAGTACCACACCAGGTACTCGCAAAACGGGCAAATTGTTTTTCTTTCTTCTTTCTTCTTTCAGACGGGCTAGCTCAACGTCGACTCAATCTCTCATGATGGTTTCGCACCAAACAGCAGCATTTCACACCGAGTAGTGCACCTGGCCATCGCATTTTTGCAACCTCCAAGTCTTCACCAGGCGGCTGCAGCTGCCTACTCAATAACTATGGCTTCTTTTGTCACGCCATTTTCTCGTTTGTACGTATGCGCGATCATTTAGCAACGAACGTAATTATCACTCAAGATCGCTGAATTGGAAGTGTCTTGCGCCGTTGTGTACGTGTTGACATTGTTATTTCATAAAACCGAGGTAAATTCTAAACTCTGTGCGTATAAATCTTGCTACTATCTGGAATATTATGGTCTTCAGACAGGGATTACTGGCTTAGTATCCATCCAGAAAAGGGTTGACTTGGGTCTGATTCTTCAGCCAATGCTAGTAGTGTGAATACCAGAGTCAAAAATATCGTCCATATACCAAAGCAAGGGCTCCTACTACCTGTGAGGACACCGACTTCTGCTCTGTGATGGCAAATTTCAGCTCAAACATGTGCTGCTGCTAAAAAAAAAGACATAAACAAGTAATCAAAAACATTTCAAAATGTAACAGGATGTAGGGATACCACAACAAAAAAGTAAGTGTAAAGACTGAGGCTGGTTAACGGCATTTCTCCTTGTTTCTTAGGTTTTTTGAGAGGTAGAATAATTATGACACCCCATCACTTAAGTCTCATACAGTAGATACGTATTGAGGGACTGTATTTTTATTGTGTGGCACTGCCCTGGGGACATGTAAATGCACCAGTGGAGTTCGTTGTTCTCAAGTGCTATAGGACGCGTGTTGACAGGACGTGGCTAGTGTTGCTATAGCAATGCATGTGCACCCCTGCCATTGGTATATGTAATAGGATGGTCCACTGTGGTATTTGGGATTAATAGCACGAGCAATGCAGTCAGAAAGTGTAAAATAGCACGAGGCGAAGCCGAGTGCTATTTACTTCCTGACTGCATTGCGAGTGCTATTAATCCAAAATACCACAGTAGACCATCCTATCACAGATTAATCCTACATCTTAGCTAGCTACATCACAGTGGTTTTCTTAGTGTTGCTGTTGGATGCGTTGGTGAAACTTGGAGCGTCCTCGACACGCAGCAGGCACATAGCAAGCACTAGCCAGCGACTCGGGCCACGGTCACGCATGGCACGAGCGTCGCTTCACGCAATAGGCGTGGCTGTGGTTGTCGGTCCTGGTTCGGTACAGGTTTGGAACCAGAGCGTAGCTACGTACATCTCAACAGCGCGTGCGAGCAGCTCGTCTTCGGTGTATCCGCTCGTGAAACTTACTTTGGAGGCAGTCGTTTTCTCCGCTTCAGCCGTGCTCCCTTTTTCAACCCTACAACTGAAGGTAAGCTGTATAGGCTGCCTAGCAACCAGGTTCTGCAACGGCGTTACTAAGCGAAGTATTCGCCAATCAGCTTTCTATTACAGCAGTACCTCGAGAAAAAAGTGTAATACCAATCTGATTGGTTAACCAAGTGGTATATCAGATTAATGCGTACCGTGTAGTATAGAACTATTATATTGTAGGTTTTATAGATGTAGGATTAGGATATATATATAACACATATGGCATGACAGTCGCTTGCCGTACACCATCATCATGTAATATTTGACTGACCCAAATGTGTGTTGAAACTCATCGTTCTTTGTGTGAGCGCTTTTGTCTTTCGGGCGGCCACTTTTGGCCTCCTTGTGTGGGTGGATTTTTTTTTCTCGTTCCGGATCTGTTGGGAATGAGACAGTCACGTGTGTGCTAATTGAGATGATCTGTAGAGCTAGCCGTGCCTATGCCCGACCGGCAACCTTGGAACTGTAACGGTTGATGCAATCGGAGTCTGCTCGGGGTGAGAGTAATACCAGAGTACGATTATGAGGGTGAGCTTGCCCTGTCGGCGAGATACACTGGCTACCAGTAGTGCGGTGGCTATTTACGAATGCCCTACAACGATTCTGACTATACCATCTGCTTCGTGATCACTACCATGTACTGACCAAATGTACGATTTTGGTGCTGAACTCACCTTGATGGTGGAGATACAATTAAGCACTTTTGTCTTCCCATCAGCCGCCATTGCTTGAGCGCTCTCTTCGACTTTCATTGCCAGGTCTCACGAAAGACCCACTAAAGATTCTGATCGACTACACAGTTGTGATCATTGTCATTCACTGATGATAATGTGCTGAAACTCACGCTGTGAGCGCTGTTGGTCTCACCATTGCTTACTCGATATCGGCTGAGCATGGTCGTCATGTGACATGCGTTAATTGGTACAAGCAGCTTCCGCTACCAGTGAGTAGCACCGGCTACCAGTAGTGCCCAAAAGTGACCTAAAAGGCTTGATAGGGCTTAGGGACACTTTCATGGGAAAATCCCAAATCTGGTCAGTTTTCGGCGTGCACCCCCCACTAAATGTAGAAGCGGGGAGCGGGGGGGGGGGGGGGGGGGGGGGGGGGGCGCCAGCATCAGGGGCGAAGGGGGCAATACCCCCTCGAGCTTTTTGAGATTCATATATCCCATGAGGGCCTCAGACGGGTCCTCAAGAAAACATGCAGTGCCAGCAGTCAGATCTGGCCCAAGTTTAGGGAGATCCTGGGCGAGAATCCGGCGGCTGACGTCCACTTTTGACTTCCAATTGTTGGGCTTGTGGGGGGTCATGAATATCACTAACAGTATTGCCAGAGGGGGCTCTCCATGCCACCAAGTCTGGCCACTGAGGAGCGAATGCTGCGGAGAGGAGCGCCTACGAAGGTGGTGTACGTTGAATGCTTGAGAATGTGTTGTCTTGGTGTGAAGAATTCTGTAGTTAAAGGGTTAACACTTTAATGTATATGTGTGAGTTACGGAAGTGGATTTCGGTGGGTAGAACTAGCCTCGTTCCCAGGCCCCGCCCAGCTTTTCGTCACTTGCATGCAGTACGGAAAAGTGGGGAGAGCCTGGTATGATTCTTCACGTGAGCATTATGTAATCGACAAACAGCCAAAATTTTAAGAACGAAAAAGCAAAGTTTTGTGTATTGTTCATTGTTCAACAAACTACACGTTCAACACTTGGTGTGTATGACAGTCGCCTCCCGCTAGCCAAATACGCGCCATAAGTTACCTCGTACCTTTGCTCTTCTTGCTGTTCTGAGCCCCAGTTCACCCACGTTCAATTATGTCCTTTCTACCCTTGACGTCACGCACGTGAGGAAACATACCAGGCCCTTCGCGTTCTTTCATGCAACCGAAAGCGGCGTACGGGCCTAGGAACGAGGCTAGGGTAGAACTAGACTAGTGATGTGATGATCGAGTATGTGACCTTTGTACTTTATTACAATCTCTGAACTTCGAACTCCATGAAGAATGCCCGAGAACGGGAGGAGTTTGGAACCTTCTAGAACAGCTAGGGCTGCAATTGTGGAGCAGCTTAAGTAGACGCAATCAGGGAGCAGTAGCTCTGCATAGAGAGCTTCCCAGTGCTGGCATGCACTTGTAGGTTAATGAGCAGTACCCCTGAGCGTTCCTTGAAGTGTTAGTCTTCCTGGGCCTGAATGTACCAATACTACCTCTGTAAGGCACATCCACTGAAATGTGGTTTACTTGCTGTGTTTGGTGTGTGTAGATTAATGCATGTATAATATTATCTTCAGTAAATCCACGTCTTAAACTCACCACAAGTGGGAGCGTTCCCAGACCAGCCTGTAGTCTGGCAGGTGCGTGTTGCCCCTCCAGTCAGCTCATACCCACCACTACAGCGGTAAGTGGCCACCTGGTTCAATGTTGTTCCTTGGGACACATCCACCATGCAATCAGATGGAGCAGCGGGTGTACCACAGTCAAAAACTGGAGCGAGAGAAAAGTAGCAACCAGTTAACGGATGCAACCAGGGAGGAGCAGCTGAACTGAATGGAATAGTCGAGCAGCAACTGGAGCGCACACAATTGGGGAGCAGAGGTGAGAGTTTGTCAGACCTCTGCACAGAGAACTGCCAAGCGCTGGACTACGAACGTAGCTACTTGTAATAATATGGTCGTCATGCTTCATACCATGTGCAGTAGTATCACTGACTATGCCTCAACCCTTGCTGATTCCATAATACACTATTGCCGTAACTAGTGGCACTGGTTGCAACACTATTGTCCAGTGAGCGGAAGGAGGTGGGGCATGCTGATCGATGGGAGTGGGTGGGATGTACAATGTAGCTGTTTCTGTTGCTAGATACTGCTCAAATGGCGGGGTCCTGCTAATATTGCCCCAGCTCTAGAGTTAATACACTTGAACTTCAATCACCTACGTACACATGCAGCCTCCCAACTGGTGTCAAGCCTCCTTACCAGTACACTCGCTCCCTGCAAACCCAGGGGGGCACTGGCATCTGCCACTAGTCAGGTCACAGGTGCCACCATTGCACGGGGGACACACCATCTCTGTTTGCACCAATGTGTGTGCGGTCACAAGGCAAGTGTGAGCTTTAAACAGGAAAAGATCTAGAGCAGTTGTATTATTCAGCTAGACCAAAATACCATGAGATGGGGAGCCCAATCATTCCGAGACAAAACCAAGTAAGGCTATAGGCAGAGTAACCTTTCCGGTGCTTGAGTGTGTGACATAGGTGGCTGCGTGAGGATGAATTTCATCATGCTCTCTTGCTAGGCCTATGTATGGAAGGGCCACTTGACTAGGAGAGGTTTCAGAGGGATTCCCAAAGACAATGACTTATTATGAACCCCATTAATAAATCAGTACCCCATATGCCATACAAAGGGCAACCAGTGAGGGTGGATTCAGTTGCATAACCAAATGTAGAATACTACTACAGGCAAAACATTTTCTCTGAAAATGTCTTTCTCTCTCTCACGGTTGTTTCACTGCCATAAGTGGAGATCCCCTGCGGACGGGGTTACGGGCCTGGGTGAGTTGATTGTACAGACACATTGCCTGAGCGGACACTCTCACTGTCCACCACCACAGCCTCCAGCACAATTATCTCTGTCTATATACTGTGCATGGAGCAAGAAGAGTGAACAGAACACACACACATTCTGACTCCATGTCAGTACCTCTCTCTCCAGTGCTTTCGGGCCAACTACGCTGTAGAGCACATGGGGAAGTGCTCATTTGTTTCTGGCCAACAGCATAATGTGCAGACATTATAGTAAACCATAGCGTAAATTGTAGATTAATGCCACGTGTCTTAAACTCACCACAGGTAGGAGCACTTCCAGACCAGCCTGTAGCCTCGCAGGTGTGTGTTGCCCCTCCAGTCAGCTCATACCCACCACTACAGCTGTAAGTGGCCATCTGGTTCAATGTTGTTCCTTGGGACACATCCACCATGCCATTAGATGGAGCAGCGGGTGTACCACAGTCAAAAGCTGGAGAGAAAGTAGCAACCAGTCAGAACTAAGAATTCGTAAATCTATCGCCCTTGTTCCAACAGTGTTCTCTAACTACAGGCATGAATTCCCTGCCCAGACCACTCCACAGCTGTAGTGATGTACTCACGGATGCAGGATGGATCACTTCCTGTCCACGTCCCATCACTGACATCCTGGCAGGTACGCATGTTGTTTCCGCCCAGTGTGTAGCCATTGTTACAAGCGTAGGAGGCATTTGCTCCTACGAGGGGTGGAGTTCCTGGTGGTTGGTAGCTCACCATGCCATTGGTGACGGTGAGAACAGGGCAGTCATTAACTACAGTGAAAGAACGATGTCATTACGGTGTTATAGAGGTTAAGAGTTTGGGAGGGGCAGTTACTACCCAGGTACTACCATATGTGGGTATAACAAGAGACCAGACAAAGGCCGTTATGCTTCACAAATGACTTACCACAGTCAAAGTTGTTGTCAGGCACTAAGGGAGATGTGCAAGCGGCAACACACATGTTGTTCTCATAGAAGTTGCAACAGCCACTGGCTCTCCTACCGAAGCACCTCATGAAACCAACGTTACAGGCTGCATTGCAGGCTAGAGGAGTGTGTATGGGAGGGGGGACAGAAGGAGAAGAGTCACACAATTAGTCAAACAAGGACACACTTCATCCTGACAACATGCAAGTTCACAACCAAGCCGTACAGGGAGGAAAACATGGCAATGACCTATGGGGTGTCGGGAACCAGGTTGAAAGTGAATGCTTGCAACAGCCCTGTTGGCTTTTACCACACGTGCGTGCATGCGGAGCAGGGGTTAAGCAATGCCTTTCATGTCTGTGGCAAAAAAAAACACATCATTCTCAGGCCACTACACCAAGCACACTCAGCAGCATACACGTCCATGAAGTAGCCATGTATGTATGCTCTCAACAAATATGTGTCCATTGTTTTGTGTTGATTATTGCCAAGCACCTTTAAGTTAGCACGAGGCAACTAATTGTGCAGCGTAGTCACATCGCGTCTGTAGTATATATATATATATATATATCCGTCACACTTTAATTGCGCGGGGCAGGGGGCGGTTTCGGTTTCTGTGGTCCCGATAGCCACGTGCATGTACTGCGCGTGCGAAATGCAGAGTTGAGAAAGAAGCGATCTATACAGGGAAAAGGGACACTGCCTCAGAAGAGAGTAAGTAAGGCAAAGGAGAGAGAGTGTCTGACAATTGACAAAGAAGCGATGTATACCAGGACAGTTTAGCGGGGACAAGTAAGACAAACGTTTAGTCCAGGCCATGGTACGTACTGTACATATAGAGTGTTGACAGTGTCGAAGGGTGTAGAACCTCGCTTACGTCTTCGTATTCTTCCTGGCAGCGCTTCAACCTCAACAGCAACTTCGCACAACTTAAACGTCGCACGCTGAACTGACCTTCTTCCACAGGAAACCACGCCTACTATTACAGATTGTGAGCGTGTGCGAAGCACGGACACTGCGCATGCGTATTCCTAGTATAATTGTGTAAATGCTTAGCTAACCTCCTTGATGCATTTTTCGGACATTTCTGTACCTGATACAAGTCAAGCCGGTTCTTTTTGCCATAGTTTCAGCTAGACTACTTCCTATTACCAATTTCTTATTACTCCATATCACATCATTGGCTCCACCTCTTCATGATCACAGAGTCCTTTGGGAACTTACTGAATTTGGAACATCGGGGCGGATCCAGGATTTGCAAAAGGGGGGTTCTTTTATATGCAGGCAGGCTGCTGAAGGCAGACGCACAGAGGTGTGTAGTGCTGATCAGTCCGTGCAAAGCGTGAAATTTTTTTCGCATTTATTTTTCAGTTATCAGGGTGGGCTGTCATGGCACCTTCGTGCTTTGCACTGCAAGTTCCAGATGTACAGGACCCGGGGCCGCCATGTGCTTCTGTTTCTTGCTCAAATTTCGCTCACGCAACCTATGTACACGTAAATATACTAGATTGTGGTCTCGTTCCCAAGCCGTTCGGTTTCAGTTGCAATGTAACGGCAGCTAGTTAGTAGTGAGCGCTTGATGTTGCCCTCGATGCTCGTCACCGCTGCAAGCAAGCGCTTGAAATTACAGGTTGACAGTAATTTATTAATTCAACTGTACATGTAAGAAGGAGGGTTCGACCGAACCCAACGAACTACCCCTGGATCCGCCACTGATGCTTCGAGATCACCGCGACAATATAGCCTTACCCCAGCATTTATATACTTCACCTACGTTGTGACTGTACAGCTATTTCATAGCATTTGGCCCCACCTCTTCACAATCATAAAAGTCGTTTAATGTCACTCCCACACCTTGGATATGGCAACACAGTATATGCGATAGTATGCATTCATAAATCGTAACTGGAACGGGCACGGTACTGAAAAGCAGACAGAGAGTTGCCCCAGTGAAAGGGGCCAAGTGTCACCTCTGTACCTTTAATGTTCTGCGTGGGGTATGTGCTCTATGAACACTTCTAGTTCACAGCTGTAGCCACATTAGCTATAATGTAGCTACTGCATGTGGAGGACTGATGGCGGAGGTTAAGGTTACGGGATCCCTGCGTGCGGATACGCGCACCGTATACTTAATTAAGCGCTATTCATAGTTTTTTGGTCACCAAAAAGAAAGCCGTGTGATCCGACCTGGACTTGGAAGACCGTGTTGAAATAGGCACAAACAGTATAGAAAGGGCCGGACAAAGCGTTTTTGTAAATACTGATGACCGTTCTGAAGTTATACGATGCTGTATTCCAAAGTGGGGAGTCAAGATGGCGGTTATTCGCACTCAAGAGTCGTTCTTTTGAGGACTGCTCAACCTAGCCACAAAACGCTTACGTCCAGCCTTAGAGCTTCCTATGGCGTGTCTCCCAACAGTAGAATCGAGTTGCTGGCGGTCTTCGCATTGGAGATTTTTGGTGAATAATTTGCTGGAATCGATTTAACCAGCATATGACGGCTACAGTGTGAGCTGCTGTAATGATGTTTGGTCTGCATGTTGACTACCCTCCCTGCTTTGTGTTGAGTAAGTTTGATTTCGCTAGCTTACTTTCTGTGCGAGAAAGACGGGATTGAAGAAATTGTCACGCAGCTTTTCTCAGCCTCTCGAGTAGATCTCTGGTCTGTGAGTTACGTAGACGCTAGTATTTTCTGAATTCTGACACTTCTATCCTGAAATAAGCCTTCAACAAGGCCTTCAGTGCTCAAACCGCTCTACATCTATGGACAGACTGACAGACAAACCGATCACTCTACCCCCTGCTGCGCATGCGCACGGGGTAATTAGGGTATGAACTACTATATTGCTTACATCCACAGTGCTGCTCATTGTTGGTGACTCCAGCAAATCCAGGTCGTGCTGGACTTAGACACACTCCACAGTCGGCTCTAAGGGTAGTTGAAAGACTACCAGTTGAGGGAGTTGTGAAGATACTATCAGCACTTCCACTCACACTGGCCCCCCAAAAGGAGCCAGTAACACTTACACACTCAAAGTCGAACTGGGAGAGTGTGGGGTTCCCAGTACACGCGGGAGCACCATTGCAAGTGTAATTCACGACTACTGAAACACCTCTGTACATGTCCCGAATCCGACCACTTCTGAGGCACACAATGTTCGAGGCGTGCACCTGCACATTTACTATTGCACCCTCTCCAACACCAGCCGCAATCGCATCTCTGACTAATCCCGTTGTACTCGACCCACTAGTAGATCCAAGGAGGCTTTCCTCGAATATTTGGCATTCTTGACTTCTTGCGAAGGGGATGATCGCAATTAGGCAGAGAAACACCGCTAATCTGGACGGCTCCATAAACTAGAGATCCGCCGGGGATATGCCTTGAGTAATATTTCGAATAGCGTGTGACTGATTTGTAACTCACGCGACATTTACCACAAAAGTAGGAGTGTCCTTCGTTTATCACATGAATGATGACATGCCGGAAGTAAACGGCTCAGCCCCACAGGCTCTTTCCTCCGCGAGAAAGAGCCTGGGTACGAGGCTAGTCCATTAGATCGTCTGTGTCTTGTTGAGCCTCATCGGTCACTGCAGTGGCTACAATGACGTTTGAACAGTTGATGCACTGGCATCCTTCACGGCATTGTTGACCTTTTCTTTTACAGCTACATCTCCCAGTGGAACAACCTGTTGCACACTTGCACCCTCTCAATAGTATGTTTGCTCTCTCACGGATTGCCTGCATGTTTGTTGGGGTATCCCAAGTTACAGTTAGCAAACTGACGTGGGAGGGGTCCACAGTAGGACGTGTCGTAGCTTCACTGGATGTAGGGGGGGGGGGGGGGGGGGGGGGGGGGGGGGGGGGGGGGGGGGGGGGGGGGGGGGGGGGCACATGCCAGATAGGGATGAGACCACTGCGTCCGGTAGTGACAGTGATGGTAGTGGCTGTGCTGCTTGCACGGTTGTGCCATGCCATGACCAGCTGCGTTGGTGACCAGAGTAAACACATGCAAAACGCTGTGAATGTGTATCCGGTTTTAGATACTTCAAATCAGGCTTATCATCATGACTCACTTTGAACCGTGATAGTGTATCAGCAGATGCACATAATTATGCCAAGGTGGTTTAACTTCTGCAGTAACAATGTAGAGCCACCATGACTTCCAACTGTGTCTGTCATTAGTGAGTGAAGTGGGAATGTAGCCTCGTACCCAGTCCCACGCCCAGCTTGTCGTCGCTGCTTAGTACGGTACTAAGCAGCGACGAAAAGCTGGGCGTCATGGGACTGGGTACGAGGCTAGTGGGAATGAACAACGATTGTCTGAGAATTGTGCAGACCAGAAACAATCAACGTACTCTCTTTATGTGGTATGCAAATATGACTGTGGGTCTGATCATCTGTGGTAGCTAGGTCTGTTTGCACTGTCTGTGTCTTCGGGTCCTTTACTCGGCATGGTTTTGATACATTGCATGGCTGCCGATACATTGCAACTCCTGGCTGAAACCGAATGGCTTGGGAACGAGACCACGATCTAGTATATTTACATGTACGTACATATTACATTGTGTGAGCGAAATTTGAGCAAGAAACGGAAGCACATGGCACGGCCCCGGGCCCTGCATCTGGAACTTGCAGTGCAAAGCACGAAGGTGCCACGAGAGCCCATCCTGATAACTGAAAAATAAAGGCGATTAAATTTTTACGGGCTTTGCGCGGACTGATCAGCACTTCACACCTCTGTGCACTGCCTTCGGCAGCAGCCCTGCATATCAACGAACCACCCTTTATAAATCCTGGATCCGCCCCTGATAGATCGACTAGAGGTGTGGGTGTAGGGATTACATCACTGCTGCACTTAAGCCCAGTTCTTTCAAAAGCTTCTTGTACTTGTTCCTGATGAGTGGTACCCGCTGCAAAAGTAACACTACTACATCCCAGAACACAGCAATTACTGCTCTTAGTGCAAGTCTTACCCTTTCTCCACCTAGGTACATGGCAAGGGTTGGCTAGTTCTCTGGTTACATCGTCTCCACATGGACGACATAATATGAGACCAGCCGGGGTAGCCTCGTTCCCAGTACCAAGAACGCCTGGGAACGAGGCTACCAGCCGGGGGTACCTGCAGGGACAGCACATATGAACGGGCCTGGTCATTCCGCCATGCAGATGGTGATGAGAGTTGACTGCTGTAGCATTGATGCAGTTGGCAGATGGAATCCTCGTCACCTTTAGAGAATGACAGCTGTCTTCTACATGTACTGCTCGTCCTTTTGCCATTTTACATTTTCTGTAGATATTTTTATGTCACATTAAATTATCTTGAGACCACCCAAACCTAACAAATGCTTACCATTTTCACTCCTGCTGGCTTGCAGTCCATTGCAGATGCAAACATAGCATGCATAGGGGAGCTCCAACCGCACGTGTGACAAAATTCCAGCAGATTATTCATGACTTTGAGCGACCGTATCTTTGTAACTATGAGCTGGAACAGGCTCAATTTTTGGTGACGAGCACGACCAAGGTAGGGTAAACTCACCATATATTAGACACTTAAGAAACAAAGTTCTCTCAAAAATTTGATTAACGCCCATAAATCTTCCTGTTTACTCCAAGACATGTCTAAGGATAGGAGAGTGCCTGAAAATTGTAAACATTAATTTTGATCCAATTGTTGGGCAACAGTACCTTAACTTTGGACACCACTTTGTGTACCAGATAATGGACACTTTTACCATTTGATGGACATGATTTTTAACAAAATCAGCAAGCTATAAAAAATTCCCGTGTTTGGTAAGTAAGTTACTTGTAAGAAGAGCAACTAAGAAAAATATTGTTTGCTGTTTTCACTCGCCAAATCAAATGTATATCGCTAGATCAAACACCCAATCGTTACACAATGTGAATAGCATGAATCTCCACAATTATACACAATCGTTGCATACCCAGTCGGCATTTTGGAGGTTGCAAAGATGATATTATAGCAGATCATTAGGTGAAAGTTTGACAAAAAAACAATGCTCTGTTAGGGAATTACAGTTTTGAAAATGGGCAACTAAACAGCTATAGTGCTGTCCAAGAATAGGTAAATAGGTACCATTAGGTAATGGTGAGTTTAGACGAGTAAAGTCGTACCAATTTCTACCAAATTATTCCTGCAAACTCAAAAGAAGTTGTACTGATGATATCTGAATAATGGCACTTGTAGCTCTTTTACTACTGCCCTGAGAAATTCCTAAATCCTAACAACTTCTTAAGTCCCCTTTTAGAAAACAGCAAAATTATACACCAGTTACACATCGCAGATTTGGACAGAGCCAAATCACATCAGAAAGTTTCACTTTTCTCGGTCCACACAGTACGTGGACTGGGCATTAATTAGAAATTTTTGCGGAATTTATCGTGCAAAATTAACGTACACGCGTAGCATTTTAGCGGATGTGTCCAGCAATTGGAAGCGGCCAATATATGGCGAGTTTACCCTACATATTTTTTATGCTAAAAGTTACAAATTTTCCTAAGCCTGCGAAAATAGTATCCTCACTCGATTTGGTAGAACGGTAGCGTCATGCACTGCTCCACGTTTATAGCTGTGGAGCCATTACCAAGAGTGACTGGTAGCTGTAATTTTTGTTTCTGAAAGTTCAATGATGGAACTTAAGAATTTAGTCAGCGCAGCAACTACACATAAGAAAATATAGCTGTGTGAATAATTATATAATGAGAATTGATAGTGCGCGTTACTTCATACCGGAAGTTAAGCTTCCGCTGCAAATAAATTTGTACGGGCGGCACAGACTTCCGTTCCGTTGGCGAAACGACGGCGGATCTAGAAATTTGTAAAGGGGGGTTCGGTTTGCACATACACAGCGCACTGCCGAAGGCGGTGCGCAGAGCTGCGAAGCGGCGATCAGTCCGCGCGAAGCGCGGAAAATTTTTTACGTGTTCTTTTTAGCGATCAGGAAGCGCTCTCATAGCATCTCTGCGCATTCTGGACATGTTCCCAGACGCAAAGAAGATTGACTACGTAACCAGTAAGTATCGATGTGTGGGACTGTTAGCTTCCTTCTTTTCATCGTCGACGGATCATACAACCACGTACGTGGCACGTGGACATGACAGTCGATTGAGTTATTGCTTTATTTTCTAATTATACGTATATACAGAACAAAAATAATTGATGTAAAATTAAAATTGTGTAGCAGCGTAAACCTAGCTAGCTCAAGACTATGTCTGCCTTCAGGCTTTCAGCCCGCGAACGGTCAAGGTATTACCAACCACAGCTACAATATTACAAGTAGTTTATGTTAACAAGGGTCAAAGGGGGTTCGCTCGCACCCCTAGATCCGCCACTGAATTATTGACTGTGCGGAAGGACTAGGCTACTGTTGGACGGACTCATGGCTGACCAGCCGAATGACAAGGCTAAGTCCAGGAAGTCTCATAGCAGAATTTCCACAGGAGTGACTTTTGTAAACAAGACCAAGCATGCGGTGCAAGTACTGTAGTCTCGGTACAAGTACTGTGGCTGAGCTACCAAGGACTAAGGAGAGCCGGTTTGGTATAATGACCTCGGTCCTGGAGACTCGTACAGGCAGGAGACCTATGTTACTCACCCCTGGGTTTGCGTGGGTGAGTGTGACACTGGGAGGTTTGAGCTGATGCACTGATGGAGCTCAATTCCCAGGCGGTCTTGTACCCGGAAGAGAAACACATTAGTGGTGTTATAACTGAACCCAAGCGAACACTGTATGAGCTGTGTCTTGCTACCGTTCGGAATTCTCTTCACCAAACACTCGGCATAAGCCTGCTTGATCATTTGAAACCCAAAGATATTTATCGCCTTCCTCTGCCCTCTCGTGTAGCAGATAGCCTACTCTCATTTGACTCAGCAACACCGTCTCCACTAGTGGAAAACTACGTGGCTGCTCGTAGAGATAAACTGAAGTGATGGGATCATAGGAACCAGTGTAGATTGGAATGCAGCCGCTAGTTTTGTAGTTATGAGACAAGACCGTGTATATGATTGGGCTGTCTGCTTCCTTGAGTGTTAATGACGTAATCAGTGACGTTGTCTGCTGTGTGCAATAGAAATACTTGTAATGCAGGAGAGGGTATTGTCGTACTAGCATGTGAGATCTAGACTTGAGAGCTGATCTTCCAGCCCAATGATATATCTTATCACCAGTTAAGAGTTCATGCATGGGCTGCACTTGAGAGTTGGATCAACTCAGATGGTAACAGAGTTGGATCAGCTCAGATGGTAACAGCTAGTACTTCATGATGACCAAAACTGCACCACAATCATTATACCGGGTACATACAAAGCGGCTGTCCATGCATGGTGTATGTGACTTCAATCAGTACAATAATTATTAAGAGCATATGCACGTGCAACAGAAGTAGCTGCACTATTAGTACCGTACCACTGAGCACATCAACTGGTTTGGTATTGGTTAATGTGAGGACAATATATTAGGGCAAAAGCATCAAGAATGCTGAACTAAATGATATCGATGTAGCTAGTGGGCAGGCAGGGCGGAGATTGTGTCAGAAGTGGATTGGTCAGCCAATCTACTCCCCATGCACTTTATTGCAGGCAGAACTATGATTTTGACATTCCGTTGCTTCTGCATGGGGTTTCAAAGCAACATTACTGGAAGCATACCAAATTGTGCAAGAGCACTTTCATGCCATTAGGATTAGGCTAGGGATGGAACCAGAACCAGAGCTTCTCTGTAATGCACATTGCCGAGGAGGCTGGAGTGATGTTGCAAGGGTTGTCACCATCAACCAGTTGCAGGGTTTTACACTTGCAAAGTGGTCACTGATGGACATATAGAATCTAAAGAATATGTACCAGCTATATGTTGCCTGCATGTGTTTGCAAGTCTACCATGCAAGCTCGCCCTTAATTCACTTTTCTCCAGCATATGCAAATGCACACGCACACTAGTGCTGGGCAATACCAAGTACTAGGTATCGGATATATACCAGGTTCCAGGATTGTGGTATCGAATACTGCGACTGGTATCTGAGTACTGTGGCCCAGGCACATGCCAGAAACAGAGTCTGACTCGGAGTCTGCATGACCTATATCTATAGGCCTAGGCCTTGTACATGTACAAGAGAAGATCCTGTCTTCAGCCCATGCACTAATTCTCTTTGACAAAAAATTATCATGTTGAAATCATCATTAATGAAGGGGGATTGAAGTATTGAAGTTGGTATCTGTATTGGTATCGGTATTTGCCAATACCAGCACAAAAGTACTTGGTATTGGTATTGGCTGTTCTGTTGGGCAACTGATGTGCCATTTGTGCCAAAAATAAACAACAACGAATCATGGTGAGCGACAGCACACCAAGGATACACAGTGAAGCCAGCAGTGATGAACTTTGTCTTGTTTGCTACATGTACATTAGCTGCCACATGTTGTGGATGGCATCCTGGGGGCAAGCATAGCCTCGTTCCCAGCCGCCTTCTACACCTCCAATTTTTGATCATTTACAGCCTAGTATGCAAAAATAATGTCAGCGATCTAAAACTGGTCGTGTAGAAGGCCTAGACATGTAGCTATAGCAGACTAATATGCTACAAGTAGCTTCGCTCGCTTCACTCGCTCAGCTACTTCCCCCTCGTTCGCCTACCGTGAGTAAGCCGGCGCCGGTTAGCTCTCTGTGCAGAGCTGCTGCTCCCCGATTGCGTCTGCTTGCCCCCTGATTGCATCCGCTTCAGCTGCTGCTCGCCGCTTGCGTCCGCTTCAAGCTGCTCCCCGATTGCATGCATCCGCTTGCAACCCGTACCCCAGCTGGATTCCAGCCCAATGTTCTCGAACATTCTTCGTGGAGTTCGAGGTGCAGTAAATAAATTAAAGTACAAAGGTCGCGCGTCACTATAGTCTAGTCCCGCCCCACGAACATCCCACTTCCGTCACTCACAGACACACGTTAAAATCTTAATGTATTGATGTATCTTAGGCAAGGAATGAGATTCGAAGCTGGGATTTGCACCATTGTGATCAGCATGAATGGTTCCAATGATGTCCATTTCTCTGTCAGTTGACCCAAAAGGGCTGGCAAGTTTTAATGCGACCGAGATTTAAAATCGTTTTGAGGACATCATTTGAAAGCTCCTATATATGCCACAATGGCACAATTCCCAGCTTCATATCTCATCCACAAAGCTATACTGTACCTAGTGCAACATTCTATTCCCAATACCAATTTTGGTTCGTTGGTCCATTTGAGGCAGAAATGGCATATCATTCACCCTATAGAACAGGAGTGCTGTTTCCGCCAATTTTGGTTTAATTTGAAAAGTGGCATTTCGAAATGTTCTATAATTTGGTAGAAAATAGTTTCCAAATTTTGGCACAAAACATACTGCTATACACTTGTACTGATATAGTAAGACATGTACATACCTCAAAGCTACCAAAACTAGGGCTGAGTGATACTACCCAACATTAGTGATGAAATCATCAAACGGCAGACGCATTGAGCATTTGCACGGATGTTGCAAAGCAGTGAACAAATGTACTGGGGAATACTAGAGATTACTGAGGAATACTAGAGATTACTGGGGAATACCAGAAATTAACAAGAGCAGTCAGCTTTGACAGGTACCTGCTCAATGTGTGTAAATGTGCACACATATCTGCATCTACAATAGATGATGTCATGGTTCCATAAAGTTGGTTCGTTTATGGTGGCCACCACTCTAATATTGGCCTCATTCCCAGACTGCATGTTCCTACCTCCAGTTTTTGATCACTTACAGTAAGCAAGTGATCAGAGACTGAATGAGGGAATGGCCTGGGAATGAGGCTACTCTCTGATGGGTCACTCTACCTTTGGCCCCAGTTGCAGTTGTGTCCTGTAGAAATGGCCGGTTAAAGTGACACCTGGTTGCCATGGACAAGCATTAAATGTTTGGCCAATAGGAGAGGTGGCTGCTTTAAATGTGGATGTTTGCATACTCTTGTTATAATAAACTCTTGGAGAGCAGTACTAGGATTTCAATTCCTGTCTTGCAGGCAGCTCCCATGGGGGAGGGAGCTACAGTGGATCTATAAGTCCTCATCTGTGCTCGCTGTGCCAAGGTCCTCACAGATGGAGACAAGGGAACCGACATCAGCAACTCAGAAATCACCCAGGTTAGTTGGGGATCAAAGTTCAGAGGTCACTGCAGAGTTTATATTTACATGTATGACCACCTCCCTCCGCACCTTCACAGGTCACACAATCCGGAGCGTTTGAGAGTGCCTCTCAGGCTGGGAGCCACGCCCCCTTCCCCCAATTGGACACTGGCTCTGCCATAGGTTGGAGGATTATACTAGTTGGTGTCGTAACACACTGCATGTTCTACCTACCCCAACATTTGGTGTTGTTGCATCACCAATTAAGATCTTCTGTTGTTGCATGTGTCTAACTAGTCTCAGAACCTGGTACCGAGACTAGTGTCTAACATGAGAGTAGCCTCTTTCCCAGGTGCTCGGTAATTGGGGAGAAGAGCGCCTGGTATCCACTGTTCACGCATGCGCAAGCAGTTCCGTTACATTCTCCGTATAATTCATCGAGATACGTAAGCTGAAATAACACGGACAAATATTCAGTAAAGTATATATATATATGGCTCCAGCATCATGCGAGGCCATGGTTTCGAAGTGTGTGGACGGCGATACACCGCTTCTGCCTTTCCGAAGTGGACGTGAAGCACGATGCAAAAAGTAAGACCCCATAGATGAATTCGACCTGGCCGTACATGTATGTAAACACATTCCTGCCATTATGTACGTGCTGTGTTGCTGTCAGTTGTTTGTCCTCAGCACCACTCCTGGCTTTCCGACCTTACCGAGGGTGTACGGCACAGCTTGGTTGAACAGAGCAGCATCTTGTAGATGTAAAACGACTCCCGTGTTTCAGTAATATACGGTCGTGCAACACGGACTAGTATAACAGTAGTTTCCCACAAAAACCTGGGGAGCCGCGCACGCGCAAACAGTGGATACCAGGAGCTCTTCTCCCCAATTGCCGAGTGCCTGGGAATGAGGCTAACATGAGAGGATTTCTCTGTGAGAGGAGGCCAGACACTGTTGACCTTTACTAAATAAAATGACTGGGGTCATCACTAATTCTATATCTCAAGTGGCCACCTTCTTCAAGAAGAGTCCTAAGCCTGGTCTAGTCTCTTATGAAGCGTTTATGTTCAATACTAGCGATGACCCCAATCATTTTAGTTAGCAAAGGCCAACTATAATTATGCCCAACCTCCTATATGCTCCTGTATAATTTTATGTGCTCTGTTTGAAACAGTTTCTTTTCCAATGTAGGTTCTGAATTATCAGCCACGCAAAAGTAAGTGGATGCTTAAATTCAGGGTGTCCAGGTTCCACTGTAGCTCAGAAGCCATACTGATTAGCCTCATTCCCAGTTGCTCGGTAATTACCGAGCACCTGGGAACGAGGCTACATACTTTCATCTACTGCCCAACCACATGTGAGCACTAGATCAGTATTATGGGGCTACAGTAGACCCTGGAAGTAAGGACGTCTCCCTAATCAAGCACTCAACCATTAGATAGTTCACCTTTGACCTTTAGAATACATTCCTTTTTCCTGTAGGTCAAGTGACAGTGCTTCTGATGTGACACTCCAGTCACATGACACCTGGGGAGGCCTTGCGCCTCAATCACGTCCAGAAGTGCCTCCCAGTGATGACGTATGCTGTGCACGGAGACCAAACTGCTTATGCTATTAGATGAATATGATCTTCTCTGTTCACAGGAGAGTGAGGTCCAGCTTCCTCCTCCTCCTCCTCCCCTGGAGGGGAGACCATGGACCCAGGACCCTCCCCCAGAACGTGACCCTCATGGGTGGGGACAGGAAGGTAAAGGTTTGGGGATCATAGTAGGCAGAGTCTCACTGTACCTTCTCTTTAGTTTCTCAGCAGTACGACAAGAACATTAAACTGCCATATAACTTCAACAGTTGGTCGAAGTATAGAGGAACTTGCATGATTACGTCACGAGCGGATGTACACGCCCACTTATGGTATCACGTACCATACTGCTAGCCTCGTTCCCAGGCCCCGCCCAGCTTTTCGTCGCTTGTTCTTTCGTGCAACCGAAACGGCGCGCGGGCCTGGGAGCGAGGCTACCATACTGCTCCATTGAAATTGTATTGGGAATGGCTACCAAGGTGAGCGTTTATAAGCACTGCACCCGCGTAGTTCTGTGCTACTAGCAACACTCAAGGAACTTAGCAGCGTTCCAGGGATGGTTTTCTATTAAGGTTACGGGATCGTCGCGCGGTGGGCGTGGCCAGACAATTTCTTCAACCCCGTTTTTCTCGCACAGAAAATAAGCTAGCGAAATCAAACTTACTCGACACAAAGCAAGGAGGGTAGTCAACATGCAGACAAAACATCATTACAGCAGCTCACACTGTAGCCGTCGTACGCTGGTTAAATCGATTCCAGCAACTATTCACCAAAAATCTCCAGTGGGAAGACCGCCAGCAACTCCATTCTACTATTGGGAGACACGCCATAGGAAGCTCTAGGGCGGGACGTAAGCGTTTTGTGGCTAGGTTGAGCAGTCCTCGAAAGAACAACTCTTGAGTGCGAATAACCGCCATCTTGACTCCCCTCTTTGAAATACAGCGTCGTATAACTTCGGAACGGTCATCAGTATTTACAAAAATGCTTCGTCTGGCCCTTTCTATACTGTTCGTGCCTATTTCAACACGGTCTTCCAAGTCCAGGTCGGATCACACGGCTTTGTTTTTGGTGACAAAAAAACTATGAAATAGCGCTTAATTAAGTATACGGTGCGCGTATCCGCGCGCAGGGATCCCGTAACCTTAAGATGAATGGAGGAGCTGCTGCACTGTAACTAAGCGTTGTGAGTTCTGAAGAGAACAGGCTGTGAGTCCAACGTTACGCTTGTGGTTCTGTCCTCCCGTACTCACTTTAGACGCCATTGCTCAACAACTGCTTCTCCGATTCACATGTGGAAGGCATCACTTTGTAGCTAAACTTCTGGACAGCCAATATCAGTTCTGCTACACAGGCGCAGTGCTTGTAAACGCTCACCTTAGTAGCCATTCCCAAGACATTTTCAATGGAGCAGTATGGTACGTGATGTGGCAAATTGCAAAAGGGTCACTTCTGTAGGATCTAAAGAAGGATCTCACCAGCAAGTTCCCATTTCATGTGTTTGTCATATTGAGGATCTTGTTTTTGCCACTCGTGACATAATCATGCAAGTTCGTATTAAGCAGGTAGTAGTGTATGTACCTATCTGAGCTTGAACCCCATCTCCTCAGTGCTGGAAATATTTGTTCCAAGTACCCTCCGTTCCGAGGACTTGGCTTTAACCCTTTTTACTCACAAGTCAATATCAAAATTTAATGTTCAGAGTACCACTGTATTTTAAAGGTGCCTTTGTTCCTTGCAACTGTCTGAGCTCCATGTTCATCGTGACGTTTGTTTCCAAGTTTGTTGGGTGGTACAGAGCAGAAATGTATAACAATGACTATGTTTCATTGTTATAGGATCAAAGAGAGATTGAGGACATTGGATGAAACAATTGGTGTAGTGACTTTTGTTGTACAATTAATTTTGCTGATGCTACAATTGAATTTTTGTACATAGGATCAGAAGCCAATAGACTAGTGGCATAGTAATACAACCTAACTTTGTGGTTAGGACCATAGCATGCAAAATTAATCATAGGGACTGGACTGATGGACTTGTCCATCATTTGCCCATTGTATCCTGTACTGTGTGACGTCAGGACGTCGACCAAGTGTGCATGTGCACAGTTCTCTATTTGTGAATGCATTCATTGTACCTAGGGTGCATCGGCGTATTGAGCCGGCTCAATACGCCCTTGATTTTACAGAGTTGTCACTAGCCTCGTACCCAGGCCCAACCGCCCGAATCGGGCCTGGGTACGAGGCTAAGTTGTCACCAAAATTAAACGAGATCAGCAATGTACATGCGTGCGCCAAGCCGGCCGGCTAGCATATTACCGTATATTTTAATTAAGCAATAATTCATAGTTTCTTGGTCCCTCCCGGCCTTAGCCTCGTTCCCAGGCCCACACGCGAAACCCGGCCTCGGCCCGATCCGACTTGCTGTACTGTGCAGAAGGATTAGGCTACTGTTGGACGGAGGTTTCGCTGTATTATGTCATGGCTGACCAGCTGAATGACGAGGCTAAGTCCAGGAAGTCTCTTCATGGCAGAATTTCCACAGGAGTGACTTTTGTAAACAAGACCAAGCATGCGGTGAAAATGGGCTATTCCATTAAATAGGGATACACCCCCTATTGACGAGTAACTAATTTGTCCTACGGGGATTCGCCGAGTTTCCGTATTCTGTTGTAAATCTCCGTAAATTTTCCGCATATTTCCGCATACTTCCGTATACTAACGTCTGTCGCACGGTGTAGAAGGCGCATTTTCTGTCCCGGGGTACGCAAATAGCTAACTCGTCAATAGGGGGTGTATCCTTTATTAATGGAATAGCCCAATACTGTGGCTGAGCTACCAAGGAGAGCCGGTGAGGTATAAGGACCTCGGCCCTGGAGACTCGTACAGGCAGCAGACCTATGTTACTCACCCCTGGGTTTGCGTCGAGTGTGACACTGGGAGGTTTGAGCTGATGGAGCTCAATTCCCAGGAGGTATTGTACCCGGAAGAGAAACACATTAATGGTGCTATTACCGAACCCAAACGAACACTGTATGAGCTGTGTCTTGCTACCGTTCGGAATTCTCTTCACCAAACACTCGGCATTAGCCTGCTTGATCATTTGAAACCCAAAGATATTTATCGCCTTCCTCTGCCCTCTCGTGTAGCAGATAGCCTCCTCTCATTTGACTCGGCACCACCGTCTCCACTAGTGGCAAACTACGTGGCTAAACTGAAGTGATGGGATCGTAGGAACCAGTGTGTGGCAATAGCCTCATTCCCGGTCCCCACTTACCTTCACACTGTTGCGAAATACCTTGGAGTGGAGCTGGAGCTATAGTAATGCAGCAGCTACCAGCTAGTTTTGTAGCTATGAGACAAGACTGTGTGTATGTATGATTGAGCTGGCTGCTTCCTGATTTTTGTCTCTAGGGAGTGATGTCTGCTGTATGCAATACTTTGCGGTGACCTTGCAAATTCAAAGCGGGAAGTGCTGTGCACTTGGTGGTTTCTAATTGAGTTATGGTACCAATGCAGTGTAGTAGTGTACACAGCAGTTTGCTGCATGTGTATTGACCATAACTCAATTAGAAATCCACCAAGTGCACAGCACTTCCCACTTTGAATTTGCAAGGTCAACGCAATCAGCAGAAATCAATACATTAAGATTTTACGTGTCTGTGTGTCTGTGTGTCTGTGTGTGTGTCTGTGAGTGACGGAAGTGGGATGTTCGTGGGTCGGGACTAGACTATGTGACGTGCAACCTTCGTACTTTAATTTATTTACTGAACCTCGAACTCCGTGAAGAATGTTCGAGAACATTGGGCCCGGGGCATGGGCTGGAATCCAGTATGCAGTCGGGGAGCAGCAGTCGAAGCGGACGCAATCGGGCGAGCAGCAGTTGAAGCGGACGCAATCGGGGAGCAGCAGTCGAAGCGGACGCGATCGGGAGCAGCAGCTGATCGTGAAAGCGGCGAGCAGCAGCTGAAGCGGGCGCAATCGGGGAGCAGCAGCTGGAGGCGGAGGCAAAGGGGGAGCAGCAGTGGAAGCGGATGCCGCAATCGTGCCCGCGAGCAGCAGCTGAAGCGAACGCAAGAAGCAGCTCTTCAGAGAGCTGTCCGGCGCCGATTACGCACGGTAGGCGAACAAGGGGGAAGTAGCTGAGCGAGCGAAGCGAGCTCAGCTACTTGTACTTATAATGCAGGTGAGGCGGTGAGACTTGAGATGATCTTCCAGCCCAATAATTATATCTCCTCACCAGTTAAGTTCATGCATGGGCTCCACTTCAGAGTTGGATGGTAATTGTACTTCCATGATGACCAAAACTGCACCACAATCATTATACCAAGGCTGCATGTGACTTCAGTACAAGAGCATCATGATAATTAAAACTTGCACAACCTGCAGAAGAAGCTGCACTATAACAAAATTGGTATACCGCTGAGTAACATCAACAACTAGTTTGGTATTGGTTAAAGTACATGAGGACAAGGGCACAAGTACAAAGAATGCTGTATTAATAATACATGAAGCATCTTTTAAAGTCCATAGCAAGTGGGCAGGGAGAGAGTTGAGGAATGGATGCTGTGTGCTGGTGATGAAGTGGATTGGTCAGCCAGGCCGTGCATCTTTGACTCCCCACTTTAATTTATTGCAAACAGAACTATGATTTTGACATTCCATTGCTTCTGCATGGCCCGGGGTTTCAAAGCAACTGGTAGCATACAATACATCATACATGTACAGATTGTGCAAGAGCACTTTCATGCCATTAGGATTAGCAGCTATAGAACGTTAAGTTCTCTGGCATGCACTTTGCCGAGGAGGCTGGAGTGATGTTGGAAGGGTTTTCACCATCAATAAAATTAATTGCAGGGTGTTTTTTCTCAGAGTAAAGATTTCAGCCTACACTTGCAAAGCAGTCACTGACATAATATTGAATATGTGCCAGACAAACCTATACTATTTGTTGCCTGTTCACATGTTTGCATAGAGTCTAACACTTAAGGTAGGAAGCACGGCATCGGCGAAATCGTGCAATTTTGCTCATGAATAATTAATGAGATGACGTCACTCGCATACGGTTATTTAGAGTTATTCATCTGTTTACGTTTTCCCATGGCGGCAACCGGAATAAACAAGGGGGGCTTCTCTCTTTGATGCGGCTAGGCTAGCGGCCCTTTCGAGTTACAAATCGGTACTCTGATGTGGCCGGCCGTGCGGCACTTTGAAGATTTGTTTGAACACACTTTTTTTTTTCTTTTTTTTTTTAAGTAAGAAGCTATTCTAGCTTATTGAATGTAGCGATGGGCTATCTGAGTGTGAATAGCTAGGTGGAGTGAGCAGGAATGTTTGTGGGTCTGCTGAAGTGGCCGAAGAACAGCCTGGAAAGTGAACAGCATCGACAGCTCCCTGGCCAAGGTACTCTAGAGAGTTGACCTTTCGGCATTACAGGCCCCGCCCATTTTCGTGTTAGGGCGAATTTGGCTGGTTTGGTAGCTGGACTGGGCTGGTGAGAGGGAGTAGATGTGTGGCCAAAACTCTGTAACCGGGAGGTGAACGTGGAAAAGCATCCCTAGTTTTGCAGGGGGTAGGTTGACCTTTTGGAAACTGGCCTTGGCTTTGGTCTGTTTTAGTTGGTGTGCGTGGAATTTTTTTTGAAAGCCTAGGGTAGCCAAACCTCTGTTTTTGAGGGTGGCAGTGAGTTTTGGGCTGTAGCCTGCAAGTGAGGAGAGCAGGTGGTAAATCCATCCGTAGTTTTTGGGCCTATTTTGTGTGTGTATTGATGATGGGGTCAGAGTGTGGGTGGGGCCTTGGAGAGGGTCCAAATTTTCAGTTTCGTAGAGGGCCTTAAAATTGAGTTTTAGGGCATTTTCAAGCAGAGGGAGCAGTTTGATGCAAAGTATTGCTGAAACTTGTGTACGCTTTGATGCTGCCCATTTATCCATCAACTTGGTTTCGGAGATCGCGGTACCCATGTTTCCTACCTTAAGCCATAGATAATATACCAACAAGCTCCCCCTTCGCTTTGCTGTTTTCTCCAGCACGCGATCACTTTCAGTATGGTGCACGAGTCGATCAATCCGTGCTGGGGAAAATTCGATCGAGGGCCTAGCCCGCTATATACTATTTGCTATATTTTGGATCTTGTTTTTGAGCCTCCTTTTGACATTTGGCAAAGCTCTGTCGCCATGAGGGTATAGCTACTTGAGTGTAGTCTCGTTCCCAGACCCCCCTCGGAAAAATCAAGAATTTTCCCGAGGGGGGTCTGGGAATTAATGAGACTAACTTGAGTGATGTTTGGAAGGTGATTGGCTACCTATGCATGCACCCGTATTTTTCGTCGGTGCACACAGGGGGAGGAGCTCCAGCCTGGGACGACGCTATATGCACAGTGCATACATGCTACTAATTTACTAAATATTGTCACTATTATACTACACTTCCTCAAAACAGGCACTATGCAGAGTGGCATGCATGTGCACATTTGGTATACATTGCTTTGAAGATCATATAAGCATGGTGCTGCGTGCAGGTAGGGGTGTACATGCTAAACTGCATGCACATAGAGCCCGAGCGGCTAATATTGCTCTAGTATTAAAATAGAGTTTTTGAGTTCTGCTCAATTTGAGCAGTAAAATATCTAGCTAGAGTAAGTGCGGGGGTGTCCGGACGGGGGGAGTTATCCGGACATCTGCAAATTTCTTCGCGGAGCGTCCGGACAAAAGAATTAGCGGGGTGTCCGGGATACCCCTTCACCGTCCGGACACCCCCGCACTTACTCTAGCTAGTGCTGTTTGGAATTCTCTGAACTATTCAAAAGTCTGCCCCAAGAAAATTTCCACACTATGATATCAATAGGTACAATCCCTTCTTTGAAACTGAAGTTTCTATCCAACAGTGTTTTGCAACAGCATTGTTAAGTCATAGTTTCATAGGTTACATCCTGAGGAATTGAAGTGTGCTGAGTTGTTGTTGCATAAGACACATTCTGTTTCATTTCCATTGCATCCCGCTCAGTTGTGGTTGCATAAGACACATTCTGTTTCATTTCCATCTCATTTCTGGCTTCAGCAGCACCTCCAACCGAATTCGAATACCCACCATGTCTACCTTTCCCCAGAAACACAACGCATATCATGATCATGATGACAAATGTGGCAATCGACGTCAGTAGAGAGATCACTGCAATTACAATGGCTACGATTGCAACGTCACTTTGATCACGTGCACTGCTAGTCGAAGCCATTCCACCTCCAATTTCTGTATAAATGACAACAATGCATACCATGTAGTTGTTTGAATGTCATTCAGTATTCCCAGGCTGATTATTAAGCCTTAAACACCCACACCCAAGCACACCAGCACAAAGACAGCGTGTGTGTTTGTCAATAATTATATCTGCTGGTTGCTAAGACAGCTAACCTACACTCTGTCTAGAGTAGTACGGTGTGGGCACTACAGTGAAAATGCAGGTGGCATCCATCATGCAGGTTTCTGGGCCTACAACTTAATCCATGCCCACCACTCCACTTTACCACCTCCTTGGACATGTACAGGAGTCTTAAGGCGGCACATACCCCTTTACAGTGGCACATACCCCTTTACGTTCGACGGTTAACCCTTCTTCCCACCAAGACAACACATTTTCATGCAATCAGCGCACACCACCTTCGTAGGTACTCCTCTCCCACAGCATTCGCTCCTCAGCGGCCAGACTTGGTGGGGCTTGCACACATGGAGAGCCCCCTCTGGAAATACCATTAATGATATTCATGACCCCCACAAGCCCAGTAATCTGAGGTCAAAGGTGGATGTCAGCTGGATTTTCGCCCAGGTTTTCTAAACTTGGCCTAGATCTGACTGATGGCACACCATACACAATCAATTTGCATGTTTTCTTGAGGCCCTGGGTGGGGTCTATGAATCTCATTAAAAGCAAAAATCCTGGGGTCAATGAATCAAAAATCGCCCACAGCATGCGAAGGGGGGGGGGGGGGGGGGGGGGGGGGGGGGACTGCCACCTCCCCTTTCAATACCCCCCCCCCCTTACATTTAGTGGGGGGTGCGCGCCAAAAAACTGACCAAATTTTTGGGTTCTTCCCTCTAAGCCTTTTTGGTCACTAGTGCATAGGGTCTAAATGACGTCTATAGACGTCAATGGGGCTTAAAGGGTTAACTTAATTAAAGGTAACAAGGTGGCACATACCCCTTTACGTTAGGTTACCCTTTAACCGTCGGGGCACTCCGACGGTTAAAGGTAACCTAACGTAAAGGGGTATGTGCCACCTTAATAAAGTGTTTTTCAAAAAAGGGTTCAGTACCCTTAGACCGCGCTGATCTGTTCGATTGATTACTGATTACTAGAGAGTAACATGAGTATAAGTGATAAAGTGAACCCACTTCAAGTGGACACTTTTTGGCCAGCCTCAGACAAACTCCTCACATTACCATTCACATAGTAGAAGGGACACTTTGCAAACTTGAGTGACATTTCAGATTGCTGATCACACTGTCATATTATATACTTGGCACACAAAGTTGACAGACAATGCATACAAGCTCGACAGACCACACATTTCCAGCTTTGTACCGTACAACCATGACCATCCTCTTCCTCTCTGTTCCAAGTCCGTGCTGACACGATTGTCGATCAGTCCAGCTAGCCTCGTTCCCAGGCCGTCTGCCGCTTCGTTTTTATTTGCATATGTGACCTTTGAACCCTTGTCAGATAAGCTGGCAGAAGGCCTGGTACCACTCCTACGTCATTTACAAGCAAAGTGCACACGGTTATGAAGCAACTCGACTACACGTATGCTCTTCGAGTTTATATTGATACCACGAAGACAGCAACTTGATGCCAACTCAGCTCTAACGGGAATACAGCATGCACTAATGTTTGACTACTCAGGCGTACCAAGCACTTGGTAAGCTACTGTAGAGGTAAGCTATTGTAGTTACCTAGGCTACTACATCCATACAACGAGTTCCATACCTGACGCCTCCAGCGGTCCACCACGGTAGCGTAAAAGCCAACAATAACTTGCTAGGAAACCTGCCGTTAGCCCGTGAACTTCTGGCACGTAGCCATTTTACATGAAACCGTGTCCACCTACGTCATAACCGTGTCGCCTTAAGGCCTTCGGCGGCTCATGCGCTCCTGTGCCAGCTTATCTGACAAGGGTTCAAAGGTCACGTAGCGAATAAAAACAAAGCGGCAGACGGCTTGGGAACGAGGCTACAGTCCAGCCACTTCTCAGTCACAATCCAAGTGTAATATGCTGACATCATGCTCCAGTGCTGCCTTCGGGCCAACTACGCATGTAGAGCACATGCATGGGGAAGTGCTCATTTGTTTCTGGCCAACAGCATAATGTGCAGACACTACAGTACACGCTCAGTAAACCAGAAGAAGAATATCTTGAGGAAATCCACGTCTTAAACTCACCACAGGTGGGAGCACTTCCAGACCAGCCTGTAGTCTGGCAGGTGCGTGTTGCCCCTCCAGTCAGCTCATACCCACCATTACAGCTGTAAGTGGCCATCTGGTTCAATGTTGTTCCTTGGGACACATCCACCATGCCATTAGATGGAGCAGCGGGTGTACCACAGTCAACAGCTGGAGACAGAGAAAGTAGCAACCAGTCAGAGCCAAGACCAGAATGAATTCGTAAATCTATCGCCCTTGTTCCAACATGGTTCTCTAACTACAGGCATGAATTCCCTGCCCAGACCACTCCACAGCTACAGTGATGTACTCATGGATGCAGGATGGATCACTTCCTGTCCATGTCCCATCACTGTCAGCCTGGCAGGTACGCATGTTGTTTTCGCTCAGTGTGTAGCCATTGTTACAAGCGTAGGAGGCATTTGCTCCTACAAGGAGTGGAGTTCCTGGTGGTTGGTAGCTCACTATGCCATTGGTGAGGGTCAGGATAGGGCAGTCATTAACTACAGTGGAAAAATGATGTCATTACAGTGTTGTAGAGGTTAGGTTGGTATAGTATGGGAGGGGCAGTTACTACATGTAGTATATGTGCTAATGTGCTACCTTCTGGATTTGTAGCCACTAATGTGTTACTTTGTAATCACCTTATGTGTGGTATTTGGTGTTATGGTCTTTGTATAAAAGGCTTGTTTTCTGTAGTCTCATTCCCAGACCCTGAACGCACACCCGCGAAAAGGGGGTCTGGTGACAATACGACATGCTGCGTGAACTTTGAGGGGCGTGACCATATGACATAATCAGTAGATTCCAGGCGAAAAATGGCAAATTCGATGACGCCCGGTAAAGCAGTGAGAAAGGAAATAGATATTCTTTGTACCAACGAAGGTAGCACTCTTCTTCGCGTAGTTTCGGAAACTGCAAAGTAAATTTATTGCTCTAGCTAAACTCTGATTGGCCATCCCACATTCAAGACATCAATGTCATAGGACGAGAAAAAATGTAGCATTGTCACCAGACCCTCTTTCGCGGGTGCACGTTCGGGGTCTGGGAACGAGACTATGTTTTCTGTGTTGTATGTGGGCTAGTTTTTGTCTAGTATTGTTCCCAGCCCCTCAACACATGCAGAATTTCGGGTCCAGTGAATACAGTACAAAATTTTTGAACACCGCGGAATTTCGGCGGTAAGAATCTGATAGGTCAATACGTGTCATGCGCTACTCACACCCACTATTTCCCATGTGAATCAGCAAGTACAAGTTACTTGGAATTTCTCTGTCGGTGCATTGTTTGTCTGCGGGTTTGTCTTGCTGTTGGGAGTCAATGCTCGCATCACTGTCAGTGCGAATAACCAGTCACATGGGGAGACGAGATCTAGGTGTGTTGGATGCTAGGGGAGAGTCACTCGCACTTCTCTTCCGAATAGCCTGATCGCTAATCAATCGCATGTGAAGGTAACCTAGGTAACCTGTAAAGCACGAGGTCCACGGTTATTTGTGCCTTGCGCAGCATTTCCAGGTCCTGGAAACATCCTCTGCATAGCTACTGTTCCTTGAATTAATTGCATTCTGGGGATACTAGGCAAGCTCTTGACACAGGCCGTCCAAAGCAGTGGTAGCGCATTCAGAAGTTCTTGTACCTAGTTTTCGCTGATTTTTCCTGTCAACATGTACTTCGCATGTCAACTACTTCGCATCGGCAGATACAGCAGTAGCCATTGCTGAATGTCATTGCTAAAAATGCAGCGTTTGCCTCGCAAACGCCAGTTAACAGGCTGCACTCTTGGACCACACACAGGGTTGGTTAGTAGGGGCCTCCCCACTCGTGCCACAATTGTCAAGGGTGCTTAGTCTATTATAATGTGTGGTAGAGGTTAATGTACCACGACGTGGCAGGTCACGTGATATGCCCGCCATCTATATATGGATCACGAGATCCGCCTCGTGGTGTGATCAGAAGCGGTCAGCAATCCAGCATCCAGCAGCTACTCGCTACTTGTAGCAGTTTCTCGCAATTGCAGATATACCCCCTCCCAACTTTTTCCACTCTATAGATGGAGGCCCAGTTGCCAGCAATTGCGATTCATGTACTTTGCAAGTTCCTAGCCATGGCATCATACTATTGCATCATACTTCGCCAACCATTGGCCATAGCTTCACATGTTGTGCTGGCTATTGCATCATAATTGCCAGTTGATAGCCATGGCAGCATACCGTTGTATCTTGCTTCGCCAATTGCAGGCCAGTACTCTGCCAGTTGCTCGCCATTGCATCATACTGCGCCAGTTGCTGGCCATTGCGTCATACTGTGCCAGTTGCTGGCCATTGCATCATCCTCTGCCAGTTGCTGGCCATTGCATCATCCTCTGCCAGTTGCTGGCCATTGCATCATACTGTGCCAGTTGCTGGCCATTGCATCATCCTCTGCCAGTTGCTGGCCTAGTCTCGTGCCCAGACCCTCCCGAAACGCGGAAAGAGGGTCTGGTGTTCTGAGCGACTTTGATTCATGGGGCGTGGTCGCTCTCGGATTTTAAAGCTCGAATCAGATTGCAGAACGCGAATGACGTAGTCAATCAGCGTAAGTCATAGGTACGGTACATGTATTGTAACAGTGCAGTGTAGCTAGTACGGACGGTATGTCAGTGAAATGGATACGACAGGCCTATCGAAGAGCGAGCTGAAGCAGTAAGCCAAATCGATTGTCTTGCTGACTGGTGTGGGGAAATCTCTGTTTCGTGACCCTTCCACTCATCTTTGACAACCTCAGATAGAATTCTGTACCAGCGCAAGGCAACTGTACGTTGTTGTTAGCCCTTTGGTGTCCCTCGTGAAGGACCAAACGCGCTGCTACAGTACGTTTATAAGAATAGTGATAGGTGCGCTTTCATTGGAGTGGACATACAGAATGCAATAATTACATTCCTTACGCTGTATAGCCCCGCCCCATGCGCCAAGAAATGTCGCTCAGAACACCAGACCCTCTTTCCGCTTTTCGGGAGGGTCTGGGAACGAGACTATTGCTGGCCATTGCATCATACTGTGCCAGTTGCTCACCATTGCATCATACTGCGCCAGTTGCTGGCCATTGCATCATCCTCTGCCAGTTGCTGGCCAATGCATCATACTGTGCCAGTTGCTGGCCATTGCATCATCCTCTGCCAGTTGCTGGCCATTGCATCATCCTCTGCCAGTTGCTGGCCATTGCATCATACTGTGCCAGTTGCTGGCCATTGCATCATACTGTGCCAGTTGCTGGCCATTGCATCATACTTTGCTGGGTGCTGGCCATTTGACCTGCCATCTGCAGCCATTGCCTCACCCCTTCCATGTTATTGGCTTTATACAACACTCCTTGCCAGCTGCTTGCCATGTCATCACTCCACGCCAATTGCCCCTTGCTGGCTGTCTCCATGCCAATTGCCTCTTGCTGGCTGTCGTGGGCGCTTAAGCTTGCAAGTACTAGGCCCAATTACGACTACCCCCGTATATCTGGAAATTTTCGTTGTAAAAATATTTTCGTGGTTGCCATAAACCACGAAAATGTTATACACGAAATTATTTTTACACTTGCGAATAGTTATTACAGTCAGAATCTTTCCGCGATGCTAGCTAGTTACTTCGTGAGATGGCCCTCGTTAGACAGCTACCATGCTACCGAGGGACGGTCTCCTTGGGAATAGCGAGCAAACATGTGACACCTTTCTTGCGGCGGTAAGTGTCCGATAGCTAATCGTTTCGTTCTTTACAGCCATAGCGTACGCGGGTACCTGTCTGTGGCGTTCCTAGGTTTTCATTCACGAGTTCTTGGCCAACAGCTGCTTCCCAAGGTTCCGGATAAACACGGTAGCCTCGCAGCAAGCCCTTCGTACTTCTTTTCTCCGCGTGTCAGAAGAAGTTGCCGTAAAATCTTTTCGTGGGTAACCCAATCCACGAAAATATTACGACACGAAATAATAAAACACGAAAATTTTACTACACGAAAATTTCCAGATATACGGTATAACCTAACGAGTTGCAGTTTGCAGTAACTCAGATGCATAACTCAATGCAGATCTGCCTATTGCCCTCTATTTAACTGCTTGCTGATCACTGCAGCTTGCAAGCCCGACCACAGGTTCCGCCCTTGCCCGGTCCCAAATTACTTGCATGCGCCGTTATACCTTAGGCATTATAATAGTGCTACACTTGTTAACTGATAATTCATGGCCGTAATGATGCACGCACCTACATAAAACCATTGTGTTTCTGTTCATTTGTGAAACCTCAGGTGTGCTAGCCCATAGTGTGAAGTTGTACTACATTCACTAGACCCTTCTCCTTCGTTCTACACCAGACTAGTTTTTGGTTAGTTTGGTACATGTTGTTGAGTATTGTCAACTCCAGTTGTGAGCAGTAGCCCCGATGGTAACTTGACGTGTGGCTAGGTAGAGCTAGCAGCGGCAGAGTCAATAAATCGGCACGCCAATTGTTGAGGATCGGCACAGATGTAACTTTGGCCAATCGTGGAGGATCGGACACCTATAACATTGGCGGGATCCTCCCTGTGACTAGGTGGAGCTAGTGCGGGCGAGTGGATGGATGGTGCTGCAGACCGCTGGTGGTGCAGACCCAGGCTCCCCCACCAGGACTGCGGGTGAAGTGCAAAGTAGCGTGTGAAACTCGGAGTCAGAACTTCAAGTGCAGATCGGGCGGTGTGGACCAGCTCTTCCGCCATTGGACAGTGCTGCAGGCCATCGGACAGTGCGGAGATAAAGCCAGACTTCTGCGCAGGGAGAGAGGAAGAGACTGACAGTGGAGTGCCAGGGACTACACCCACGGGATGAGGATCCCTGACGAGCAGTCACAGCCCACGAGGGGGTTACACGACTGAGAGGTCCTGGGTTGAGCCAGAGACCGGTGTCCACCGTGACGTGGAGGTCGTGAGTGGGTTAGCGAGTGAGAGCCAAATCAGAGAGAGGGGACCGCAGCCAGCAAGGGCAGACATGTACTGCTTAGAGCACATGACGAGTGTCGCTGGATTGAGAGACGGAGATGCGATCGGCAAAATACGAGGCATGATTGAGACCGACTGATCGAGACGGGGGCATGGAAGCAAGTACACAACAAGAGAAAGAGCCTTGAGACTGTCACAGTGGAGCTACAATCTAAGGGGGGAGTATATGTGCTAATGTGCTACCTTCTGGAATGTGTTACTTTGTAATCACCTTATGTGTGGTATTTTGTGTATGGTGTTTGGTACATGTTGTTGGGTATTCAACCCGAGTTGCAAGCAGTAGCCCTGATGGTAACTTGACATGCGGCAGGCGGAGCTAGAGGCGGCATAGTCAATAAATCGGGACGTCGATCGTTGAGGATTGGCACAGACATAACTACACAGGTACTACCATGTGTGGGTGTAACAAGAGACCAGCTGCAGATAGAGACCATTATGCTTCACAAATGACTTACCACAGTTAAAGTTGTTGTCAGGCACTAAGGGAGATGTGCAAGCGACAACACACATGTTGTTCTCATAGAAGTTGCAACAGCCAGTGGCCGCCCTAGTGAAGCACCTCATGAAACCGACGTTACAAGCTGCATCGCATGCTAGAGGAGTGTGTATGAGAGGGGGACATGTAGGAAGGCAAGGAAAATTTAGAGTAACATAATTAGTACACACTTGGTTCTCACAACATGCTAGTTCACAACCAAGTCATACAGTGGGGAAATATGTCAAGGACCTACGGGAGCCGGGAACCAGGCAAGTTGAAAGTGAATTTCAAGTACTGAATGCTTGTAGCAGCACTGTTGGCTTTGTTGGTGACGATGTCATGAACAACGCAATAAACTTCTCCAACTACATGTATTATTATTCACAGCCCTTTTCAGCCAGTCAAATTTGTGCACTATACACTGCATAGTCTATGACCACAATTGTTGTAACAACTTCCTGTGGTGGAGGTTTACAGACACTACTTCAGAGGTGTAGCTACTGTAATCGCAATTCTGAAACAGAACTGAAAATCAGATCATGACTAACCTCAACTTGGTGTTGAAAATGTATGAAGAAATCATTTGTGGTTAAGTTACTGCAGTTACAATTTATGAGCTACCTGAGCAGAGTGCTGGTTGTGCAGCAATATATTGACTTAAAATGTCCCAAGGGTTACCCATGGGACTGATTAGAGTCACCATTCCCATTGATGTCTGGAGCAAGTCACTACATTTGACTGTGTCAAAAATTACGTCCCTGTCATCCAGAGAAAGTCCCTGCCAATTATCAAGTCGTTATGTTCAGCTGATTTTTGAGACGTACAGAAAAAACAGCTGTATTTCACCGAGATATGCAGCTGGCGTTGTCACGGTACGTAGCGCTCAACTAGACACGCTGTCAATGGATGCCCAACAGCCTTGGAAGAAGAAAGGTGGCACAACATCTTGGATGGCTGCTGCTGGCGCGCTCGAGAGCGGTGATTCGGAACCACGCCTCCAATTATTGCGCAGTCACGCGTATCATTGCTTGCCCGCCACCTCAAAAATAATAGTCCCATAATTGTGCCATTTTAAGTCCTGTCGTCACACATTATCCCAGCCAATTTCCCAGTCTTAATTGTTCACAGAATGGGACCACTTTCAGTCAAGGCATAGTCTCGTGCCCAGCTGGAAACCTATGGTATAACCGTCTAGTGACTTTCAGCAACATTCTCAGTCCTAATATTCATAGTTCAGCTAACCACCTGAAACTGGACAGAACTGGAAGTCCTACGCATGAAATAATATACGTAATTGCAAGAGTCCCATGAGACAACCATGGGATTCAAATAGATGGTTTTAAATCCAGTTCTAGGTGAACCAGAGCGTTGTATGCCCTTATGCTACATCATGCACAGCATTATGGTGTGCAACAACACAATCTATAAAATTATAGTAATCCATGGCATCTACTAGTCTCGGTACCAAACTCTTCGCACGGCGGAAGAGTCTGGAAGACTGCCCATACAAGAGTGGTTCTGCATGCACCCCAAAAGGGGTGCGTGATAAGGGGAACCTGTGAAAGCCGGAACGCAGGAACGCGGAATGGAACGCGGAACGGAAGTAAATTGCGGGCCGCGCGCCATCATCACCGTACGCGCAGGGCGTCTTTATTCACTGGACTGGTGGACTGGACTGGACTCACCCAAAAATCTGTAAGATGCCTTTTTCAGTGTAGGACAGAAGCTAAGCATACTTATTTATTCACTAAAGTTGCTTTCATAGCCTGCTTTCGTGTCTTCCCTTGAGGCGGTGGAGGTCAAAGGTCACGTGCATATTTAATGAGCTCCAGCAAAATGCTCTTCAGTCAGTCGTGGATGATAGAGGAGTATTATTTTCTGTTTTCTATGCTTCAGCAAAAGGCTGGAGTTCGATGTCTGCGGTAAATAAATGCTCTTCTAATCTTTTCATTGAAGCTCATTAAATATGCACGTGACCTTTGACCTCTACCGACTCGAGGGAAGACACGAAAGCAGGCTATGCAAGCAAGTTTAGTGAATAAATAAGTAAGCTTAGCTTCTGTCCTACACTGAAAAGGCATCTTACAGATTTTTGGGTGAGTCCAGTCCATGAAAGCGCGCAGCCCGAATTTTACTTCCGTTCCGCGTTCCGTTCCGCGTTCCTGCGTTCAGGCTTTCACAGGTTCCCCATGATAAGTAGATAAGAACCACAGCGGCTCCATATAGGGCACGTTGATTCTTAACGCCTTGGAATTAACGTGCCGTTTATGGAAGCGCTGTGGTTTGCAGATTCTTGGTGTCAGAACCACTCATATATGGGCAGTCTTCCAGACTCTTCCGCCGTGCACGAAGAGTCTGGTACCGAGACTAGGCATCTACATAGCTATAGCTGTAAGTACAGTCAACCAACTTTCACTGCTTTGCCCTAAAATATTATGATCAAACAACACCAAACTTACATCCACAGTGCTGCTCATTGTTGGTGACTCCAGCAAAACCAGCTCGTGCTGGACTTAGACACACTCCACAGTCGGTTCTAAGTGTGGTTGAAAGACTACCAGTTGGGGGAGTTGTGATGATACTATCAGCACTGCCAAACACACTGGCCCCCCACACAGAGCCAGATACACACCCAAAGTCGAACTGGGAGAGTGTGGGGTTCCCAGTACACGCGGGAGCACCACTGCAAGTGTAGTTTACGACTATTGAAACCCCAGTGTATGTGTCCCGAGTCCGACCACTTCTGAGGCACACGATGTTCGAGGCGTGCACCAGCACATTTACCGTTGCACCCTCTCCAACACCAGCCGCAATCGCATCTCTGACTAATCCCGTTGTACTCGACCCACTAGTAGATCCAAGGAGGCTTTCCTCGAATATTGGGCATTCTTGACTTCTTGCGAAGGGGATGATCGCAATTAGGCAGAGAAACACCGCTAATCTGGACGGTCTCATAATTGCCGAACGTCTTGCCAGTGTTGTCAACGTCGCCGTAATTGCGTGTGCGCGCATGGGCTAGTTTCCGAAGTGACGGAAGTCATGCACCCTGATGCACAAGCGCATGTCCTAGTCTCACGCAGGCCAGACGTTCGCGGCGCGCGCGGAGATGGGAACCTAATACTATGATTCAGGAGTTCCTGATTCCATGAATAACTTATGGCTTGCTGGCCAAGTACTATAGCTATGTGAGTCGGGTCAGACCACTGCTGCATATTCCTACATCCTGGGAAGCAGTTCCTGGAAAAGTGTATCCGCAGCTGTGATGAGTGTACAGTACCTGGCTTTAATTATCTTTGCTGTAGCCTCCATTAGCAACTGCATGTAGCGAATATCGCACTTGAATTGCACAAATACTGTTTACCCCCACTGCATGTCGAGTCGGAGTGTCGACCCCACACTGCTGCTCTAATATTTACCCCGCGCGCGCATGCGCGAAGCGGGGTTAAGCAATCGGTCAGTCAGTCTGTGACTCGAAAAAAATTGAAATCTCGCCACATAGACCCTCATAAACCATCGAAATGGAGTCAAACAATAGCAAATAGCAAAAAAAAACTGCTCTATGTGTACCTGACTGAAGTCAAGTCGCTCCGTTTCGCTGTATTTCGGCTATTTCCTACTTTTCATAACTATTCATAACATTGGCTCCACCTCTTCGTGACCTCAGAGTCCCATCAAGAACAGGACACACGGTGCATTTGGAAACTTCATGCTTCGAGATGACCGCTAGGAAACAGTGTTTTCTCACAATCTATGTATTTCACAGGCATCGCGGCTATTTTTTCTGCTGTTTTTTCCAGCTATTTCCTATTATTCGTAACATTTGGCTCCACCTCTCCAGTATATACGGTAAGCGGTGACTCCCACACCTTGGATATGGCCATACACGAACACAGTATACGCGATAGCCGCCCTGTTCGATGCGCATCGGCAGAGATGTCACGTCGATTGTAGCTGCACTGCATGCATCCTGGCCTGTAGACGTTCATGACAGCGCGGGGTATGTGTTCTATGAACACCTCTAGTATGCCTAAAGGGATGAGCTCCTTCAGAATGATGTGGAATAATTGAGAGCAAAATATCCTCTCACTAGTCTCGGAACCAGACCCTTCGTGCGGGGGAGGAGGAAAGGGTCTGGGCACGTTCCTACATTCGAGTTGTCCTCACGGAACGTAATTATGCGTGGTAATTAGCGATCAACTGCGATACCACGCGTATGATCACAGTCGACCTGCTCGTTGCTCTCCTCGACTTTTGTCAGTCGCTCGCGGGTAACGCGGTACGGCACAGCGATTCGCCATGTCTAGTCACTGGACCTAAAGCCAGCCTGGAGAAAAATCATTTCCCTGACGTCATTCGCGATCAACGCATCTGATTCGTTAGGTCAACATTCCGACCTGGGGACAACTCGAATGTAAGATGGTGCCCAGACCCTTTCCTCCTCCCCCGCACGAAGGGTCTGGTTCCGAGACTATCCTCTCACCACTGGACTTGAATACCGCTGAGATTGCCAAAACGCATCACAGCCCCGCCCCACGATCCAGATACATCTGATGTGACCACACAAGATGGCTGCTGGGCCAGTCTGCTCCCATACTCCATCAGGGTAACCTAAACCACCACTCCTGATCTGATGTAGATGTGGTACGTGGTCTAGCTGTTTTGCAACTGTAGAGAGCTGAATCATCTGGCCAAGGAATACCCTATATCATGCATGCGCAGGTTTGACCACTTAGCATGCGTGACTGAGCTGTCCTATTACAGACTCTCTTTTGATGCTATAGCTGTATATCCAATATCTACAAGATGAGCTAGTGAGACATTCACATTTCCATCTTGAAACTGCATGTCAATCTCAATCCCCTCACATTTTCCCACTGCTACCGTGATACCCAGCTCCCTGCATACTACAAAATAATTGAATGCACAGTCATGTATCCTGGTCTTGGATCAACCACGTCACTGTAATGAAGATCTGTGCAAATAGCTTGTGATCCCCCTAGCAACATGCAGCTTTAGATAACCTGCTCAAGTGCATCTGCAATGGAATTTAAACTCTTGGGGGCAGAAAAGAGGTCAAAAGGTAGCTAGGACTTTGCCCAGAGATGCACTCTCTCCACCACATTCAAAGCAGCATGCAGGTACGTACATGGTCATCTGGATACACTGGCACATGACGATATGCACTTCATCTTCAGTCTCCTCCGCTCATTTACAGCAGGGGGTTCAGCTGCAGGGTACTTGTACACACCTCACCTGATTGCTCTGGACAAATGCAAGTCAGAGGATCTTCTTGTAGTCATCCAGACCTCCCTGGAAGGCAGCCTTGTCAGAGCACCCTGACAAGAATTTCACGGAATATAAGTGGCATCAAAAAATTACGCATGCATAGCCACACTACCTGTAGAAAGTTAGAAACATGCTGTCAATTCTGAAGTGGTGGATGAATACCTGAGCAGATCTGTAGGAGGGCAGGGTAGCAGATATAACTAAGCAAGTCTGCTCCCGATTCAAACCATCTTGTTGCATGGGTGTAATCCCCAAAAAGCATATACCCCAAGAGAAGTGGCGCCTTATTTTAGATATGCATTGCTAAAGATTGTCATTGTTATCATACATTTCAGTGGATAATGCTGCCAAACACATCAGATTCTTGAAAACAGTTAGAGCATCAGAATGGCAACTAGATATACATGGCCCTGGAAGTGACACGGCATTGCATTGAATTCAAAATGCCTGCGGAAAACTTGGTAAAGGTTGGTTACAAAAGAAAGGAACTAAACACTATAGTGGTGATATATAGACGTGGCTATAGTCCTAAAACCAGTATTCACGATACTGATTGCAGTTATACCACAGACGATGAGAGGGGTACGTGGGATTCACTGATCAAATGTATGGGAGGGTGAGGACGTGGAAGGAACACTTGAACAGGAGGTGGTTGGTATGAGGGGCGCACTTGATGTACAGGAGGTAGTGGATGTGAAGGGTGCACTTGAACAAGAGGTGGTTGGTATGAAGGGCGCACTTGATGTACAGGAGGTAGTGGACATGAAGGGCGCACTTGAACAGGTGGTTGGTATGAAGAGTGCACTTGATGCGCAGGAGGGGACTAGGCTACTGTTGGACGGAGGTTTCGCTGTATTATGTCATGGCTGACCAGCCGAATGACGAGGCTAAGTCCAGGAAGTCTCTTCATGGCAGAATTTCCACAGGAGTGACTTTTGTAAACAAGACCAAGCATGCGGTGCAAGTACTGTGGCTGAGCTACCAAGGAGAGCCGGTGTGCATGGTATAATGACCTCAGCCCTGGAGACTCGTACAGGCAGCAGACCTATGTTACTCATCCCTGGGTTTGCGTGGAGTGTGACACTGGGAGGTTTGAGCTGATGGAGCTCAATTCCCAGGAGGTCTTGTACCCGGAAGAGAAACACATTAATGCTGCTATTACTGAACCCAAATGAACACTGTATGGGCTGTGTCTTGCTACCGTTCGGAATTCTCTTCACCAAACACTCGGCATTAGCCTGCTTGATCATTTGAAACCCAAAGATATCGCCTTCCTCTGCCCTCTCGTGTAGCAGATAGCCTCCTCTCATTTGACTCAGCACTACCGTCTCCACTAGTGGCAAACTACGTGGCTGCTCTTTGAGATAAACTGAAGTGATGGGATTGTAGGAACCAATGTGTGGCATAGCCTCATTCCTGGGCCCCACTTACTTCACACTGTTGCAAAATACCTTGGAGTGGAGCTGGAGCTATAGTGTAGATTGTATAGTGCAGCAGCTAGTTTTGTAGTTATGAGACAAGACTGTGTGTATTGAGCTGCATGGCTGCTTCCGTAAGTGTGTGATTTTGTCCATTATCCTGTCTATGTATAACAGTGACATCTGCTGCATGGAATAAAAATAGGTGAGGGTATTGGCATACTAGCATGTGGGACTAGCATGTGAGACTATGGCTTGAAATGATCTTCCAGCCCAATAATTATATCTCATTGCCAGTAACATGCTTCAGAGTTGGATCAACTCGGATGGTAATTCCTAGTACTTCATGATGACCAAAACTGCACTACAATCATTATACCTAGGCTAGCTGTGCATGCTGGCACAAGCATCAAGAATGCTGCATTAAATGAAGCATCTTTTAAAGTCAGTAGCTAGCTATAGCTAGCGTATGGGGGGCATGCAGGGAGAGTGTCCTGCAAGGAATGGATGCTTATTTGCTGTGTCAGGAAGTGCTGGCAATGAAGTGGATTGGTCAGCCAGGCAGCGCCTCTAGCAAACTTAGAAGAGATTGACTATCCACTTCATTGCAGGCAGAACTATGATTTTGACATTCCGTTGCTTCTGCATGCAACTGGAAGCACACCAGATTAATTGTGCAAGAGCACTTTCATGCCATTAGGATTAGCAGAACCAGAGCTAAGTTCTCTGGCATGCATTGCCAAGGAGGCTGGAGTGATGTTGCGAGGGTTGTCACCATCAACAAATTGCAGGGTTGTTTTGCATCATATTCTCAGAGTAAAATAGTTTTTGATTTTAGCCTCACTGACATACAGAATATATGCCAGACCAGTTAACCTAGCTGTTCATGTGTTTGCATAGAGTCTAACAAGCAGCAAAGTGAAGGGCACGCTTGTTGGTATACAAGTAATAAAAAACATTTCAAAATGTAACAGGATGTAGGGATACCAGAACGGGAAAAAGTACGGAAACAAGGTAGGGATGATCACACAAAACAGTGAAGTATACAATCCCCCTACATATCTTTCTTCATCATACACGTATATGGGAAAAGATCTCTGTAGGGGGATTGTATACTTCACTGTTTTGTGTGATCATCCCTACCTTGTTTCCGTACTTTTTCCCGTTCTGGTATCCCTACATCCTGTTACATTTTGAAATGTTTTTTATTACTTGTATACCAACAAGTGTGCCCTTCACTTTGCTGTTTTCTCCAGCACGCGATCACTATGGTCACAGGAGCCAATCTGTGCTGGGGAAAATTCGATCGAGGGCCTAGCCCGCTAGACTATTTTGCTATAATTATGCGCTGGGGAAATTCAATCGAGGGCCTAGCCCGCTAGACTATATGCTATAATTATTGAGGATCTTGTTTTTGAGGTTGACTTCCAAAACATTTGGCAAAGCTCTGTCTCAGCCAGAGGGTATAGCTACTTGTTGGAAGATGATTGGCTATAGCTACCTACATGTATAATGCATGCACTCAACCATCATGATTGTAGTTCTACTGACCAAACTCTCAGACTTAGACAGATGATGCACAATGCATACACGCTACTTAATTACACTAAATATTACTATACTAAACAGTTCCTCAAAGCAGAGTGGCATGTGCACATTTGGTATACATTGGTTCGAAGATCGTTGACTAAGCATGGTGCATGGTGCTGCGTGCAGGTAGGGGTGTACAGAAATTGTATTTTCATACAAAGTCATGTCATTAACTCTGTTACAGTATTGCTAATACATTCCGTTCTTTGTTTGTTGCAGTTCCATTGTTACTACATAATCATAGCTTTCTTATTTCTTGCACGACCAGTGCCCTTCACAAATTAATAAAAATAAAACAGGAAGCTGAAACTAATGATACAAATACTGGTATAAACATTTCTGTTGCATGCATTCATTGATAAAATAGCTGATTAAATTAGTAGGGAGGCTACTGCAATCACAATGAATATCATTGCAAAACCACTGCTAGAAGCCAATCCACCTGTACAGGGGATCAACAAATAAACATCATCACTATGGATCTCATCAAACATTAAAATGGGCAGGGCCATGAACGCTGGAAATGGAGGCCCAGCCAGGCAAGACGGCTTGTTTTATGCCTGCCAGGAGCAGGAAGTAAGGGAACAGAATGTTAGTTGCAGGGGGTATGCGATCCAGGTATAGGATTACCAATAACTTGAGATGAGTAGGCAGATCACAGCGTTCAACGGAAATGGCCTCTTGTCATTCTACCTGACACTGTGGAGCATCTGCAGCATTCCCACAACCAGTTACTCTTTCAAACGTTAACAGTATTACAACCACAAACTGTACGTACATTTACTCTTTCAGAACTCTGGACGATAAATGCTTAGCAATCATGCACATTTTGTTAGCATGCCGTAACCAGGAATGGATGCACACATAGATAATGTATTCGATCACTCTGCTGTTTTAATATTCTGCTGTTCCATGTTTTCCAGTAGCAGTAATTCGGTGAAAAACTTCTTTGTTGTTAATTAAAAAGACAGAAGTGGAGGAAGAACACAAAAGTGTCTTGATCACTCTTGTTTAATATAATTCTAGTGCATCATCTGCAGCGACATACTCACCGTTACAGGATGGATTGATGCTTGTCCACGTCCCATTGTTGACAGCCTGGCAGGTGCGCACATTGGTTCCATCCAATGTGTAGCCCTCGTTACAAGTATAGGTAGCAGTTGTACCTACGACGGGTGGAGTTTCTTGTGGCTGGTAGCTCACCATGCCATTGGTGATGATCAGAAGAGGGCATTCGATACCTACAAAGAATGATGATGTCACTATGATGTCACTACACTGAAGATAGACGTTTCAGATAATGGCCCATCACCAGCCATGTGTGCATGACAGTAAGCAATCATGCTTCATAGCAAATGATAAGAAGTTTGCCAACTGCCAAACAACTCTACACTGAAATCAGTCAATGGCCTGACAATTTTCCGCTGATGTCACCTCCTGTGTACTATACTAATAAATCAACATCGTCGGATTGCCCTGATTTTCACCTAGAACACACTGTACAGTGTACTCCAAGTTTGGGTACATTAGCTTGTTGCATGGGTATTGGAGTCCATTCCCTAATACATTCTCTATACGTACCTCTGGAACACAATCAAAATTAAGTATATACCTCATACATAACTTTGCTCATTACTTTGTCATGTTACGGATTTGCTCCCCTTTGAAAGACTTTCTAAATGTAACACTGCAGCGCATTCTCTGTGAAAATCAGAGCAACCCAAAGCTGTGCACACAGGAAGTGATACCGAGTGGAAAATAGCAGATTTGGGTTATTCAAGTGGCAACCACACTGCTGGTAGAAGTGCAACTCGATCAGTGGCACAGCCAGGATGTAGAAGTGCCTGCATGGGCACTGATGAGTGGGGGAGGTGCAGCGTGTGTGAGAGCCGCACAAAAATTATAGGTGAGTACAGCATCTCCCACTGAGTACAGCCTCATGATCACTACACCGAAGCCCCTAGACCTCACTGTTGCCACGTGGTCATCATATAGTCCTCATGGGTAATTGGCATTAAAAATGTATTCAACTGCAATGGTTACAGTGATGTACTCACGGTTGCAGGATGGATCACTTCCTGTCCACGTCCCATTATTGATGTCCTGGCAGGTACGCATGTTGTTTCCGCTCAGTGTGTAGCCATTGTTACAAGTGTAGGAGGCATTTGCACCTTCTAGGGGTGGAGTTCCTGGTGGTTGGTAGCTCACCATGCCATTTGGGATGGACAGAAGAGGACAGTCATCAACTAAAATGAGGATATCATAGTGATGTCACATAATGAGTGGGACAGTGACTATAAATCACGTGTCCACTCAGCCATTTGCTATGTGTGGTGTAACAAGAGATTATATGAGACAATATACCGTATGGCCGGAAAATTTGGCGGGAATTAAATTCGGCGGATTTGCTCTAAAAAGCTGTGAATTGTATTTGGCGGACTAAAATTTGGCGGATTTGGAAATTTGCAGCAAGAATGATGTCATACTAACTGCACGGCCACGTGGCTGTGGAGCGCTCGGTGGTTTACATGCGAAACATGTGTCAGTAGGCTGCGATGGAGTCCGAGTTTGCGGTGGAGAGCTGTGTTCAAGGTACCACGTCTACAAAAACCTCTGGGATGCGAGTGTAGGAGAGGAACTGCCGTGCGAGTGGTAACGAAAAGGACCCATACGCAGTTAGCCTCGTTCCCAGGCCTCCGCCCAGATTTTATCTCGCAGCCGTGGAGAAAAATCGGGCATCGTCGGCCATGTACCAGGAAGATATCAACTGCTGGCTCGCTATTTCTGGTAGATCAGCTGTTTGCTCGCTCTTTCTGAGACAGAGGATTACGAGTGCGTGTACGAGCATCACTATGAGACAAGCCCACACGACGTCATGATTGGCGGAATTTAATTTGGCGGTGCGTTCATAATCCGCCAAACCACCAAATTAAATTCCCCGCCAAATTTTCCGGCCATACGGTAGCCAGGCTTCCACCTGGCTGTTTGTCACTGACAAGTGACGAACAGCTGGGTGGGGGCCTGGGAATGAGGCTATCATTAAGGCACAAATTGTTATACAGGTACATATATCAGTTAATGCGACCCTTGATGGATGAACTACCTCCATCTCACTGTAAGTACAATGCATCTATATCACTGTGAAAAAAGAAGGGTGCTTTAACCCAGATATGGGTTACTTCAGATACTATCTCAGTTGAAACAAACATGTCTACAAGCATGTATACAAGCAGCTATATTGCATAAAGAATTTTGAGCACGTAGGTTCAAAATTTGGGTCCGTTCCAAACAGTGGAAATCCCATCACTACTCAAGCTAGTGCTTCCACAATGTGTCTGAGAGCAAAAGCTGCACTGAAGCCATGCATGCTTTTCAACATCCTTCATGGGAAAGTCACTTCTGCTGCTCCAAGTAATTCTTAAACTTCCCGTCCAAAGTTGTTGTTGCAGTCAAGGTCCCCCCCCCCCCCCCCCCCCCAACTTGAATCTTTGCTGCATGCTTCCCCTTGAAATTACCCAGGAAGCATTAATGTATGCAAGACAACTCATGCCACCCCTCATACTTTGCCATGCTTCGATTTTGTCCCTCCTTGAAGGAATGAAACACTGCTGCTGTTGTCTTGGTTGCTATCTGTAGCTATTCTGTTGTACGGCCTCAGGAGATTTTAGAAACAAAGTTGAGCAGTGATGCACATGCAGTACAAAAGTCTAGCTTGTTCGAGCTAATATCAATGAAGGGATATTATTTTGCTCAACTATAAAACAAACAAAGTATCGTTTTATTGTAAAAGGCACATGGGACAGAGATGCATGATATGGCAGATGAGCACATGGATAGATAGACAGATGAGTGGGTGGGTAGATAGATGAACAGTATAATGGATACATAGACAGAGACGTACGTTGATTGCACTCGTTGCTGGGCAGGTTAAGTGTGAATCCAGGATTGCATTCGGTGCATGTGACAGTGGTGCCATTAGCCTCTTCTTGACACTCCTCGCAGTCAGCCGAACATGGTTCTGGAGGTGACAAGGAACAGCAACAGGTATACATGCTTTCCCACCACCACATTATCTCCCTAGCTCCAAGGGAGAAGCCACACTTAAGTTGATTGCTTCTACCCCAAGGCATGAAAGTACTCACATGCATGTGATACTGCACAAAAGTACTCACATAGTCAGTTTGGCCACTCAAAATCTGAAAGGGTGAAACAGCAGGCACGTAGTCGGGGGGGGGGGGGGGGGGGGGGGGGGTTCGAAATTATGGAGCTGATCAGTATCACATGACTATACTGCACATGCACATGGCACGTATAATAATAAGCTATAGCTGTGATGGCAGGGACAAAAAGAAAGCCGGTCCCAGATCGAGAATCACCAAAACCAGTGAAGACAAACTAGGACTATCCGGCACCAGTATTTCTTTTCCTTTGAATTCTTCTAAGGCATCTGTCACTATAAGTCATGAGCCTGAGTCTATGGAAGTTATGAATGACCTAGGGTTTATAATTAAACCACCCATGACTGCTGCAGAAGTCTCTGCATGAAGCTGTTGGTGCACTCAGTAATGGGCAGAAGTATAAGCTGCTGACAGATCACTACAAACCAGGAAGTGGCTCTGTCTCTCCTAATGTGTTTGCTGGCTGCAAGAAATAGTAGATGGAGGTTCAAGTTTGCAAGTTTTATGGTTTGTTCACTAGAGTGTGAACGAGATGCTAGTGCCTTGCATCGTCTGTGCAATTTCATGCGTGCTGGAATGCAGAGTGATGACATCATTGGCATACTCACTACCAACACAATGTTGATACTGACACTTTATTTGTTGAGTCACATCCCAGCTAAGTAGCATTACTGTTTCACTCCAGATGACTTTCTGTATAATATATATTCAGTACAATCATACAATCTTTCTGTACATACATCTTTCTGTACATAGCTAGCAATAGTATTTTGATGGGTCAAGGGAAGGAGGGTGGGGTGAAAGGCGCAATTCATGGGTTGAGCTTGTAGAGGATGTCTTGAGAGTGAGATAGTCACAGAAACCAGAAGGCTGTGGCAGTGCTGTGGCATAGCACGAAGGTGCTATGAGAGCCCATCCAGGTAACTGAAATATGACCCTGGAAAAAACATTTCTGCCAACAATCGATCAGCACTACGCGCCTCTGTTCACTGCCTTCAGCAGTGTCTGTATTGAACCCCCATCCTGGAATCCTTGCTATGCGCCGAACAGCATGTACATGGCTTTGCCATCAAAAGCCCTTTGCTTGATTCAGGCGGAAGTGCATGGTGAGTTGGGAAGGAGTACACACAGGGTTAGCCTCATTCCTCGGTCCCTGTCTCGGGCCTGGGAACGAGGCTAACACAGGGTGCATGGATCTGTGCCACAATTGACTCAGAAGGAAGTGGTGAGTTGGGAAGTACACACAGGCTCGGGTGCATGGATCTTGTCACAATTGATTCAGGAGGAAGTGGTGAGTTGGGAAGGAGTACACACAGGGTACACAGCTGGTATATAGGCAGCCCTTCAAAAGCTACCACAACACATTCTCCAGTTGAAAGTTCAAATAGTAGTGAACCTATAAGATTACCCTGAGGGCCACTCTTAGGTTAAAAAAATGTACTGGATAGGGCATATAGCGAATTTGGTGGGTATCGCACAGACAAGTGGGTCTATCCCATTCACAAAGCTGAAAGTGACATCTGTATGACATTCAGCATTCAAACCACTCCTAATGTGCAGAAATTACTGATACTATAATACACACTGAGCAAACCATAGAATGTCTTCAGTAAATCATATAAGTATTAAAGTAGATCAATCCCGCATGTCTTTATACTCACCACAGGTGGGAGCGTTCCCAGACCAGCCTGTAGCCTGGCAGGTGCGTGTTGCCCCTCCAGCCAGCCCATACCCACCATTACAGCGGTAAGTGGCCATCTGGTTCAATGTTGTTCCTTGAGACACATCCACCGTGCCATTAGATGGAGCAGCGAGTGTACCACAGTCAAAAGCTGGAAGAGAAAGTAGCAACCAGTCAGAACCAAGATCAGGATGAATTCGTAAATCTATCGCCCTTGTTCCAACATGGTTCTCTAACTACAGGCATGAATTCCCTGCCCAGACCACTCCACAGCTGTAGTGATGTACTCACGGATGCAGGATGGATCACTTCCTGTCCACGTTCCATCACTGACGTCCTGGCAGGTACGCATGTTGTTTACACTCAGTGTGTAGCCATTGTTACAAGTGTAGGAGGCAGTTGCTCCTACGACGGGTGGAGTTCCTGGTGGTTGGTAGCTCACCATGCCATTGGTGAGGGCCAGAATGGGGCAGTCATTAACTACAGGGAATTAATCATTACAGTGTTGCAGTTGTTAAGTCTGTATAGTATGGGAGGGGCAGTTACTACACAGCTACTATATACGTACCATGTGTGGGTTTCACAAATGACTTACCACAGTCAAAGTTGTTGTCAGGCACTAAGGGAGATGTGCAAGCAGCCACACACGTTGTTCTCATAGAAGTTGCAACAGCCACTGGCTGCCCTATTGAAGCACCTCATTAGACCAATGCTACAAGCTCCATTGCAGGCTAGAGGAGTGTGTATGAAGGAAGGAAAGGAAACTTCAGAGTAACACAATTAGGACACACTTGATTCTCACAACATGCTAGTTCACAACCAAGCCATACAGCAGGGGAAATATGTCAAGGATCTACGGGAGCCGGGAACCAGGTTGAAAGGTACCGAAGGCTTGTAGCAGCACTGCATGTTGGCTTTGTTGCTGACGATGTCATGAACAACGTAATAAACATCTCCAACTATTGTTATTTAGTGCTTTTCAGCCAGTCAAATTTGTGCGCTATACACTGCATAGTCTATGACCACAATTGTTGTCAACAACTTCCTGTGGTGGATCGAGGTTTACAGACACTACTTCAGAGGTGTAGCTACTGTAATCGCAATACTGAAACAGAACTGAAAATCAGATCATGACTAACCTCAACTTGGTGTTGAAAATGTAGAAGTGGTTAAGTAAGTTACTGCAGTGACAATTTATGAGCTACCTGAGCAGAGTGCTGGTTGTGCAGCAATATATTGACTTAAAATGTCCCAAGGGTTACCCATGGGACTGATTAGAGTCACCATTCCCATTGATGTCTGGAGCAAGTCACTACATTTGACTGTGTCAAAAATTACGTCCCTGTCATCCAGAGAAAGTCCCTGCCAATTATCAAGTCATCATGTTCAGCTGATTTTTGAGACATACAGAAAAAACAGTGTTGTATTTCACCGAGATTTGCAGCTGGCGTTGTCACGGTACGTAGTGCTCAATAGACACGCTGTCAATGGATGCCCAACAGCCTTGGAAGAAGAAAGGTGGCACAACATCTTGGATGGCTGCTGTTGGCACATTCGAGAGCGGTGATTCGGAACCACGCCTCCAATTATTGCGCGGTCACGCGTATCATTGCTTGCCCGCCACCTCAAAAAGAATAGTCCCATAATTGTGCCATTTTAAGTCCTGTTGTCTCACATCATCAGAGTAATTCCCTGCCAATTACCCAGTCTTAATTGTTCACAGAATGGGACCACTTTCAGTCAAGGCATAGTCTCGTGCCCAGCTGGAAACCTATGTGTAACGAGGCCACAGGCGTCTAGCAAGCTATCAGGCACTGGAAGTACAGCCTCTGCACTAGACAGTGTCGTTAGAGACGTAAAGATGATCAGAACTAGCAATTATCAACTGAGAATGAGCACAAACTAATAATGCTGAGTCATACTGTGTCCACCTGGTCAAGCAAAACCACAGGTCTGATAAAGGTCACAGGTCACTTTGTTACATATGGTATAACCGGCTGGTGACTTTCAGCAACCAGAGGATGACGGCCAAGGTTGACCTTTGCTAATCAGGTCTCATTAAAGTCACGTGTAATCCGATAATATAGATTACGTAATGAATGTTAAGTACAGTACTTCCATAGACAATGTTTCAACAGTTTTCAACATCGAGCCCCGACGCAATCACCTGGAATATCGACTCACAGGGAAGCGTAGGCATCTGTTGTCAATATAAAAGGCCGAGCCCTTCAAGATTCAGCTGAGGTATGGCAGAAACGAGTGGAAGTAGTCTCCCGGTCCAGACGGTCCCCACGCGCGCCGCAAACGTCGGCCCTGCGAGATTAGAGTGGAGGTTAGGGGCCGTCTCGTCCATTTGCAAAGCGCGTTCGAGGATTGCCAACTGGGAGCACTCCACAGCAGCCCCAGAAAGTCTTTTATTCGTACAGCTATTTGCAATAACTTTTAATAACCGTCCACTGTCACACGACAGAAAGGTAATAATTACTTGTGACGTATGCAGTGGCCAACCTCCTCTGTTCAGCAACATTCTCAGTCTTCATTAATATTAATATTCATAGTTCAGCTAACCACCTGAAACTGGACAGAACTGGAAGTCCTACGCATCAAATAATATACGTAATTGCAAGAATCCCATGAGACAACCATGGGATTCAAATATATTGTTTTAAGGTTACGGGATCCCTGCGCGCGGATACACGCACCGTAAACTTAATTAAGCGCTATTTCATAGTTTTTTTGTCACCAAAATAAAGCCGTGTGATCCGACCTGGACTTGGAAGACAGTATTGAAATAGGCATGAACAGTATAGAAAGGGCGGGACGAAGCGTTTTTGTAAATACTGATGACCGTTCCGAAGTTATACGACGCTGTATTCCAAAGAGGGGAGTCAAGATGGCGGTTATTCGCACTCAAGGGTCGTTCTTTCGAGGACTGTTCAACCTAGCCACATAACGCTTACGTCCCGCCCTAGAGCTTCCTATGGCGTGTCTCCCAACGGTAGAATCGAGTTGCTCGCGGTCTTCGCACTGGCGATTTTTGGCGAATAGTTTGCTGGAACTGATTTAACCAGCGTACAACAGCTAGTGTGCATGAGCTACTGTAATGATGATTAGTCTGCATGTTGACTACCCTCCCTGCTTTGCGTCGAGTAAAGTTTGATTTCACTAGCTTCATTTCTGTGGGAGAAAAATGGGCTTGAACAAATTGTCTGGCCACGCCCACCGCGCGGGGATCCCGTAACCTTAAGTCCATTTCTAGGCAAACCAGAGCGTTGTATGCCCTTATGCTACATCATGCACAGCATTATGGTGTACAACACAATCTAGACTAGAGCTCTGCAGAGCACATACCCCGTGCGCACTGTGCTGCAGTGCGCTGCAGTGCATTGGTAGTAGTTGTGGCCCATAGATGATTATACGACTTGGCAACACTAGGCAACTGCTTGGCTTAATCACATCAATCTCTTTGTAGTAGGTTAGCTACAACTAAAGGTAAGTTGTTCAGCTTTAGATTCATGCACATGATTGGGTAGAGGTTGACGTACATGTAAGAGAATGCACTGTTAAAATTGGGGTGTTGATTTGCATGCTTATCAGGGCTGGCGCCAGCTGTTTTGAACTGGGGCGGCAGTCGTAATCGATGGCAACGCGGAAGGGGTTGGCCGGAGGCACTTTGCGTCTCCGCAGAGGCGTCTCCGCAATTTTGTTTTTTAAGTGCTCAGGAAGCGCTCTCGTAGCAACGGTCGAGTGCTGACCATGAGAATCGAGGTACATATGTATCTAGGCTTGAAGGTATTGCCATTTTTTAAAGAGGGCCCCTATGGCACCAGCCCTGCTTATCCCATGTGCAAATGAAGCTAGAATGCGCTATGCACGAGCTAGTCTGGTTCCCAGACCCACCCGAGTGGGTCTGGGAACCAGACTAATAATGCACGAGCCTGAGTGAGTACGTACAAGTGCAGGACATGGAAGAGTTGTTGTCATCAGAATGTGACTGCATGACCACAGCACAATGTCAGGCCACAGAATGACACCAAAAGTACGTACAGTACCTACACACATAGTCTCGTTCCCAGGCCTGAGATGGCAAACGAGGCTACTGGAAACGAGGCTACTACACACATAGCTAATCAAGTATGTGTACTAAGAATACAAGAAGTGTCAGTCATGTACAGATCTGAGGTCAGCGAATGGGTAAGGTAGCTAGGTCCACGAGCGGGTCTCCGTCTTTGCTGCTGCCATCGAGGAGGTAGCTATATAGCTAGAGAGGTCACTGACTGTTCATGGTTCGCCCATCGCTCTAGCCAATGAATAGCTAGCTAGCTAGCTACCGGCACATATTCACCGTGTTAGGGGCAGGTTCAACCTAGGGTTCAACTCTCGTCCCAGGTACTCCCGCTGCAGTTTTCTTCCAGAATTTAGAAACCAGTCTGCCATTATCGGAGTGGAAAAACTTTATATAATAGTATTTCGAATTGAAGCGCACTTCCTATTTGAGTTGCAGACCGTAAAAATGGCCGACGTTTAACCCTTTAAGCCCTATTGACGCATAAATGCGTCATTTAGACCCTATGCACTTGTAGGGCTTCTCGCCAGTCCAAAAAGAGACCAAAAAGTCTTCAGAGGGCCTAGGGACGACTTTAAGGCCCGAACTCAAAAATTTGGTCAGATTTCGGCGCGCCTCCCCCACTAAACGTACAAGCTGGGGGGTTTCGAAGGGGGGGCGGCAGCCCCCCCTTCGGCCTGTCGTGGGCGTTTTTTGATTTTAATGAGATTCATTGACCCGAGAATTTTTGATTCTAATGATATTCATAGACCCCACCCAGGGCCTCAAGAAAACCTGCAAATTGGTGGTGTAAGGTGTGCCATCAGTCAGATCTGGCCCAAGTTTAGGGAAATGCTGGGCGAAAATCCGGCTGACATCCACCTTTGACCTCTGATTGCTGGGCTTGTGGGGGGTCATGAATATCGGTATTGCCAGAGAGGTCTCTCCATGTGTGCGGGCCCCACCAAGTTTGGCCGCTGAGGAGCGAATGCTGGGGGAGAGGAGTACCTACGAAAGTGGTGTGCGCTGAATGCATGAAAATGTGTTGTCTTGGTGGGAAGAATTCGGTGGTTAAAGGGTTAATAAGAAAGAGCTGGAGTATGCAACGAATTCAAGCGGTATGGTAGCTATCAGGCACACAAACGCTTTTTAATTTTCTATTGCAATCTTTTTGTCGGGTTTAGCAATTGTCTAACAATGTACACTGCGAGATTTCAATTTTTTCCGGGTGACAGACGACTGACAGACAGACGGACAAAACCCAGGGGGGGTGGGACAAGGTCTGTGCGCACGTGGTACAATTAACATTCCGTAGGTATAGTGCACAATAATATACAAGAAGTATGCAGAACTAGCAGACTAGTAACAGCTCTAGCGCTGACTTATCGCTGGGGTTCGATGGGGTTCGATCGCTTTATTGGCTTCCTACCTGATGCTAAACACTTGAGTGCGGTCGACAAGTCTGCATTTGCTGATATTCTCGGTGAGTCTGCATGGTCACTTACATAACTGCTCAGTACAGGCACGTAGTAGTGTGTAGTGGCTTATACCCAGTTCGGTCACAGTCTTTGCATGGAGGTTACTCTTCAGGATGCATTGAAAGCGCAATGCAGCCTTCTTCCACGGAGAAAAGCAGTAGAACGACTTTGCATTACGTCATACAAAATGACAGTGCACGTGATCTTGTCCTACCCCCCGGCCCCCCCCCCTGGACAAAACCGATTGCTTAACCCCGCTTCGCGCATGCGCGCACGGGGTAAAAATTATAGTAATCCATGGCATCTACATAGCTATAGCTGTAAGTACAGTCAACCAACTTTCACTGCTTTGCCCTGAAATATTATGATCAAACAACACCAAACTTACATCCACAGTGCTGCTCATTGTTGGTGACTGTATCAAATCCAGCTCGTGCTGGACTTAGACACACTCCACAGTCGGTTCTAAGGGCGGTTGAAAGACTGCCAGTTGGGGGAGTTGTGACGATACTATCAGCACTGCCAAACACACTGGCCCCCCATATGGAGCCAGTAACACACTCAAAGTCGAACTGGGAGATATTGGCGCTCCCAGTACACGCGGGAGCACCACTGCAAGTGTAGTTCACGACTACTGAAACACCAGTGTACGTGTCCCGAGTCCGACCACTTCTGAGGCACACGATGTTCGAGGCGTGCACCTGCACAGTTATCGTCGTACCCTCTCCAACACTAGCCGCAATCGCATCTCTGACTAATCCCGTTGTACTCGACCCACTAGTAGATCCAAGGAGGCTTTCCTCGAATATTGGGCATTCTTGACTTCTTGCGAAGGGGATGATCGCAATCAGCAGGCAGAGAAACACCACTAATCTGGACGGTCCTATAATTATTGCCGAGCGTCTTGCCCAGGCAGTGTTGTCAACGTCGCCGTAATTGCGTGTGCATGCCAGGCTAGTTTCTGTAGCTGTCGAAGCAAGGGAAGTGACGGAAGTCATGCACAAGTGCATGTCCTAGTCTCGCGCGGGCCAGACGTTCGCGGCGCGCGCGGAGAGGGGATGATTCAGGAATTCCTGATTCCAAGACTAACTTATCATATGGCTTGCTGGCCAAGTACTATATATAGCTATGCACTGCTATGTGAGTTGGGTCAGACCACTGCTGCATATTCCTACATCCTGGGAAACAGTTCCTGGAAAAGTGTATCCGCAGCTGTGATGATAGTCTCGCGGGCCAGACTCTGTGTGGCGAGAGGCTGGCCCGCGAGACTACTGTGATGAGTGTAACTGGTTTTAATTTCTTTGATCTTTGCTGTAGCCTCCATTAGCAACTACATGTAGCTCTTGCTGAATATCGCACTTGAATTGCACAAATACTGTTTACCCCTACTGCATGTCGAGTCGGAGTGTCGACCCCACACTGCTCAGGGTTCCATACAGGATTTTTTGCTGGGGGGGGGGGGGGGGGACACATGGCAACCCATGCAAGCCCCACCCCCTCCCATTCCCTAGGCCCTCGGCACGTCATATCATACACAGGGTTGTGACCAACTGACATGTTTTGACATGTTCAGATCTGGGTACGTATTAGACTACCTGCCTCACTACTTATCAGGGGCGGATACAGGATTTATGAAAGGGGGGGGGCACCACATATTAAACGCTGCCGGAGGCAGTGCATAGAGGTGTGTAGTGCTGATCAGTCCGCGCGAAGCGCGTAAATTTTTTTTTTCCTTCATTTTTTTTTTTTTTTCTTTTTTTTTTTCTATGAAATTCGTGTTATAAACACAAGGCAACGTGAATAGCAGGAATGCTAATGTGATACATGAGCCTTAAGGTGAAAACAAACATTATATACCTACCTACATAGAATGTAACAATCTTTTAAACACAGAGATAGATGATGCGTGCTTAACAGAATTAGGTAAAGCATTCCACAGAGTAATGACACTAGGTACAAATGATGAAAACATGTACTGTGTACGAGCAAATGGCCTACTAAAGTTAGAGTGTTGGTTGGTGCTATATGGGAAGTTATGTTGTACAAATACTCCTGGAGGAAAGTAGGAGAAGTTGCCGATAATTTTGTACATAGTGGTAAGTTTCAGAAAGTTGCGGCGAGTGGAAAGTGGTGGAAAGTTCAAAAGTTGTAGCATACTGTCATAGTCAAGGTTCCATTGTTGCAGACAGACCTTACATGCAAATTTTTGCACTGATTCCAGAGACTGGATGCCTTTGTTTGTGTATGGGTCCCATAGTTGAGATGCATATTCTAAATGAGGCCTTATGCAGGTCAGATAGAGACATCTCAAAGTATTAGTGTCAGCCCAGCTGGAAAACCGTCTATGTAACATACCAATGAGTTTCCTGGCTTTACTACAGATATGTTGAATGTGGTCGTTCCAGTTGAGTGTAGACGTCACTGTAACTCCTAAGTATCGATAGCTGTCCACCTGCTCCATGATACAGCTACCCAGGAACAATCCACTAGATGGATAAAGGGGGTGTCTCTTCTTTGAAGCAATAATGTATTTGCATTTGGATGGATTCAGTTTGAGATGACAAGCTCGTGTACATCCATTGATAGCATCAATGTCTTGTTGTAGGTATCGATAGTCTTCAGGACAGTAGATGGGCTTGTAAAGCAGGATGTCATCCGCATACATTGTTAGTTTAGATCCACTAGTAAGTGGCAGAGAGCACGCACAATTTATATACACTAGGAATAATAGTGGACCTAAAACTGAGCCCTGGGGTACACCAGATGTTACAGGAGTAGTATCAGAGGATGCACCGTCGACAACAACAAATTGTTTCCTGTCACAGAGGTAACTTGTGATCCATTGAAGAATGTGCGGATTCAAACCGTGATCCCTTAGCTTTTGTAGAAGAGGTAGATGTGGTACTGTATCAAAAGCTTTTTGTAAGTCGAAAAAGACAAGGGCGATGTCGGCACCAGATTCCAGCATCTGGAGAATTTCATTAAAAGTGGATATAAGAGCAGTCACAGTAGATTTTCCGGCAGTAAATCCCCATTGATCTTTAGCCAGCAAGTTATTTTCTGTCAGATGATTGTACACCACACTGTGGATATGCCGTTCCAATAGCTTGCTGATGACTGGGAGAAGTGAAATAGGTCTATAGTTATGAGGATTATCTGTGTTTGTTGAAGCCTTAGGAATTGGTACAACAGAAGAAATCTTCCACTGATGAGGTACTTTTCCCGTTTTGATGGATAAATTGAACAGTCTTGTTACAAGGGGAGAAATTGTGTGGGCTGTGTTCTTCAGCATTGTTCCGGATATTCCATCTGGTCCTGATGCCTTGCTGGTATCAATTGCAAGAAGTAGGCCAAGGACCTCATCCTCTGAGCAAAAAATATTTTCAGGCAGTTCTGCTGAGGAGTTTACGGAAAAAGTCTGGGAGTCAGCTTCAGTTAGAGGAGGAACAGTTGAATTGAAATTTTGGGAGAGAACCTCATTTAGCACTGATGCCTTGTCAACATTTGTGGAAGCAATAATTGAACCATTGTTCAGGGTGGGAATTTGGCTGGATGCCTTCTTCAAAAATTTTACTGTTTTCCAGAACTGTTTGCTACCTTGACTAGACACTTTCTTCAAATGATCCTTCTTCGCCTGCCTAAGTGTATGCACAACTTGGTTTCTCAGTGAAGTGTATTTCTTCCATGTAGTCGTGCCTCCTGTTTCCCTTGCTTTCTTATAGGCACTGTTTCTTTTCCTGATTTTGGCTCTGATGCTTCTGCTCATCCATGGTAAGTTACGCCTAGGAAAGATGGTAGCCCTAGGAATACATTCTTCCATGATAGTCATGAATTTGCTCTCCCATGTGGTCCATACTGCGTCTATGTTTGTCTCATTATCCAGGAAAGTCCAGTCAGTTGCATTGATAAGTCTGTTAGCCTTGTCAAAGTCGGCATGAGAATACCTCCAGATAGTTCGTTTTCTACTCTTCACAGGTCGCGTGTTCTGGAAGCACTTAATGGTAAGATTGATACCATTGTGATCAGAATTGCCTAAAGGTGGAATTACATTACAAGACACCAGCTGAGAGGGAGATGATAAGAGTACAAGGTCTATAAGTGATGCTCTTCCAGAAGGGCTGATATGAGTAGGCTGGGGGACGACCTGCGTTAGTACAAAACTCTGTATAAAAATAGATAACTTAGAAAACAAGGGATGACTCTGTTTACAAAAATCTATATTAAAATCTCCGAGTAATACAAAACTAGATAAAATAGCTACATCTAAGTTTTCTATAACAGAGTACAGGTCATCCAAAGCCGTGTTTTTGTCAGGTGGTCGATACCACAACCCAATGTACACCTTCTGATGAGCATTGTTTATATTGTGAAGTGACACAAGCAAAAACTCCAGTTCCTTAGGGCCACACATTGTCACTTGGAATTCAAATTTATTAGAGATGTACAATGCAATCCCACCTCCATGTCTGTTGCGATCGCACCTTACACATTGGTATCCTGGAATGGCACATTCTGATTCCATGATGTCTTCACTAAGCCAGGTTTCAGTAAGGCATACTACATCGGGTTTTTCAATGTCACACTGGGCAGACAATTCATCCAGTTTAGGATACAGGCTTCTTGCATTAAAATACAGTATGCGCAAATTTTTTGAACACTGATTTTCCACATGCGAGCGATCGGTGTTACCACTGCGAGAGTTTTCACCCTCCACAGAAGGCGGAAAGTCAAAACTTAGGTCTGGGGTGGCAAGGGCGGAGCCTGAGAAAAATTTCCAGGTGCATAGCATGGTTCTAACTTCCAAGATGTTTGCAGCGATACCCTCTCCCATGCAGACTCTAGCTTTTCCAATGAATCCTCTTCCATGTAAATTAGGAACCACCATCTAATCTTGTTTCCAGGGAGGCGTTTGTACTTGCGCTTTACAACCATATTGCCAATTTGAGGTACTGCTTCAGGAGAAACTAGATTCGACACAGTGTTCTTGACCGCACCACTTGAACAGGATTTTACAGTACCCCATATCCGTCTAACCCCGCTGACTCTGACCTTTTGAGTGTCAGTATTCACACCTGGATCTAGGGTATTGCTTTGACTCACCAGGGTACCGTTGACCCGCTGACTGTCTGTCTGGATTTGAGTGCTGGGACCTTCGTTTGACAAGCCTTCCCCTTGTGAGTTAGACAAGCCTTCCCCTTGTGAGTTAGTTTTCGGCGGTTCCATCCTGATGACTGGCACCTCCTCGAGGGTTGGTACCTCCGTGACCGCGATTCCGATTGCCATTTCCAGCTCTACGTCGGCCGGTGTTACTGTTCGAATTCGGGTTGGTTTGGGGCGTAGCACTTCTCGATCCTTGCTGTCGGCTCCCCCTGCCGGCAACCGTAGCCCAAGTTTCACCAGCATTGCTCCTTCCATTCGTTTGGAGTTCCTGTACCTGAACGGTAAGGGCGGCTACGTTTTTCACTTCTCAGGATGGGCTCTCGTGGCACCTTCGCGCTTTGCACTGCAAGTTCCAGATGTACGAGGATTGCAGGTCCCAGGGCCGCCATGAGCTTCTTCCTTGCTCAAATTTCGCTCACGAACGTAATACGTACATACACGGAGGGGTATACTAGATCGTGGTCTCGTTCCCAAGCCGTTCGGTTTCAGGCAACGCACGATATTGCGAGCTGAGGATAGTCTCGCGGGGCCAGACCCACACGGAAGGGGGGGTCTGGTCAAGTTACAATTACACTCTTGTTCTGCGCAGTCAGCACAGACCGTTCTTCAAGTACCTGTTAACCACCACTGTTTTTGATGATACGCGCGTAGTACAAGGTGTGAACTCATTTGCTTGAACCCACGAAGCGCTACCGCTGCCTTGATTGCATTCCTAACACGCAGAAGTCTTCTGCGGTGTCAAAAACAAATTGGCAATTGTAACTTGACCAGACCCTCCCTTCCCTGGGTCTGGCCCCGCGAGACTAAGCTGAGGAGGCCAGGCCAGGAGTTGCAACGTAGCGGCAGCAAGTTAGTAAGGAGGAAAATAAAGTGATGAAGAAGCAAAAGGGGGGGGGGGGGGGGCACCGGCCCCGGTGCCCCCCCCCCCCCCCCCTAGATCCGCCACTGCTTATACTGCTGCATGTCCAACCACTTTAATATTAAATTATTGTCTTCTGTTTTCTGGGGGGAAATCCCAGGGCGCCCCCCCCCCCCCCCCCTGTATGAAACCCTGCTGCTGCTCTAATATTATGACTATTTATTTATTTATTTATTTTATTTTATCAGAGAACGCGGTAGCGTTCTCTATTTAGGGATGGCTAAGGAAATTTCGAAATACCATACTGATGCACCAGCAGGAAAACGGCCAAAGAAGCTACTACCCCCCAAACCAAGCATGCAGACAGAATGATACTGCCTAGCAGTTCACAAAAACACTCGCAAACGTACCTGAGAGTACGCGGGAGTCGAGTAATAAGTCGCCGTAAAATTCCGATTTCGTCATCTTCTTTCTTTCTTTCTTCTTCTTCTTCTTTCTCATTGACTAGCATAGCTGGACAACAAAAGCATTTCCTGAGCTAGTTCACTCACAGAACAACATCGCTTTCGTCGTAGTAGCTCCTTTCGGCCCTTTTGACTACATACTGGCAGGAACGGCACGGCTGGCTAGCTACGATTCCGTGAATTGCTAGCAGGAAGCCATTTTGATGCAACCAGAGGTCACGCGTGCCAAATGCGCATGCGCAGTTCACATGCAAACGCACGTTGCATTCCTTTTTACAGCATTTCGGGCGCTTGGTGATCAGCTGAATCCTTGTGAATCCATCATCTGGTGCCTCACTACCGCTGCGAGGAATTTCTACCAACCTGTTCTTGCCAAGATCTATCGTGACTATGCCATCATGGAGGCGTGGCTTTCTTTTCATGACGTAACTACAGTGCGGAACATGTATATACCACCAATACTGTGAGTGAGGTTAGAGTTTTGGAATACTATTAGTGGAAATAGAATGAAGCATCAAAGCCTGCTCAGTGCCCAGCAGAAGGTTCACATCACTTACGCATTCCATGCGCTCAAAAAACCTCACAAACTAGAAACAAAAAATTTTCTTACAAAAATTACAAATGATTTAGTGATGGCCACCCCGATCGACTCCCGAAAAAGCAGACAAACAAGGAATGCCATTAACCAGCCTCAGTCCCATCCCATCCCTAAATTCTACATTTTTCAATGGGATGGGACTGAGGCTGGTTAATGGCATTCCTTGTTTGTCTGCTTTTTCGGGAGTCGATCGGGGTGGCCATCACTAAATCATTTGTAATTTTTGTAAGAAAATTTTTTGTTTCTAGTTTTATGAGAAACCACCATGTAGAGTGGCTAACGAGGTAACCGGAATAGCATGAATGCTAATATTAACCAGTACCCCGGGACCAACGGCTTTACATCCCCTCCGAAGGATGCGGTGTGAACTGTATCTGGTGAAAACACCTTCAAGAACACACCTACTCATTTTTAAGGGTAGAGCTGAGTCAACTCCTAGGAGAGAAAGAAAATCTCTCCTATGGCAATGGTGGGATTCGAACCTGCAACCTTTGACTAACGGGATGAGCTCCTTCAGTATGATGTGGAATAATTGAGAGCAAAATATCCTCTCACCACTGGACTTGAATACCGCTGAGATTGCCAAAACGCATCACAGCCCCGGCCCACGATCCAGATACATGCATCTGATGTGACCACACAAGATGGCTGCTGGGCCAGTCTGCTCCCATACTCCATCAGGGTAACCTAAACCACCACTCCTGATCTGATGCAGATCTGAGATGTGGTACGTGGTCTAGCTGTTTTGCAACTGTAGAGAGCTGAATCATCTGGCCAAGGAATACCCTATATCATGCATGCGCAGGTTTGACCACTTAGCATGCGGGTAATTCCAGGCCAAGTGATCACAAAAAATGGACGACCCCCCTCAGATTTCAACGAAATTTGGTACATACTTTCCTTATCAGAAGTTATTAATCCCCACCCATTTTTGGCTTCTTATGTTATATGGCTTCTGATTTACAACTCTTCAAAAATTTAATTTTTGAGGAAATTTTCAGTGACCCGGTGATACTTAAATGGCCATAACTTGTGACCAGATCACTTCTGACAATTATAAATTATACCATCGTGTTTGTTTTGAGTTGCCCTTTCAGATGATATATTGCAAGGGGGTGGGCACCTATTTGGGGTCAAAGGTCACCATTGATGAAGTTTAATTTTAATTTAATTCAAAAACGGATTCTTATTTTTTGGTCATTTGTTGCTCAACTATTCTTCAATTATCATTGCTGAAGTGGTATGAATTTGGTGTTGGGACGGCCATGGGACTGCGAGATATATGCAGTAGAGTGTATCCCTGATATGAAAATCATCAAGCAAATTGAGCTTGCTGTTTGATGTTTTACCTCTTTTGCTCTGACAAGTACTAGCAGAAGTTGTAATGTGTCTCTATGGCACTTTTGTAGTCATGCTTCAGTATCTTCCTGCTTGTTAGCACCACTCTAGTGTTACAAATTAGCAAGGTGCTAATTAAATGCTACCATGGAAACCTCACACTTCTCAAATGGCAGCTAAATCTCAGCAAGAAGACCTCCAATCAGATATGGCTCAGTTTCAACCTCAGTGGCGAAATCTATGCTGCAACCCCTTCAACAAGCCTCACCACTTCATCAGGAAGAAGAGTCAGCTTAGGTTTGTTACCGAGAGAATGTGTGAGAAAGTTCCCTCAATTTCACCAGGGGAGAAGATCTGTGATTCTTGCAGGAAACAACTAGCAGCTGAAAGTGAGCAACAAAGTCTACCTCAAGAACAATCTGACAGTTCCCCAGAGTCTGATGTGGTGTCTCCCACTGATGAAATGTTTGGTCATCCTCTGGCCACACTAGCAGTAGCTAATGAGCATTTGGATACCATCGGGGAAACACCTCTCACCAAACGAAAGCTGCGAAGCAAACGGTATAGAAGGCAGAAGCTTGAAGCTGTTACAGCAATGATGCAGAAGGCAGTTTTAGATGATGTGCAGGAGAAATCTGATGATAGTGAGATAATTACTCAATTGAAAGAGAAATAGGGTAGACTTTGTTGCTCACTTTCAGCTGCTAGTTGTTTTCTGCAAGAATCACAGATCTTCTCCCCTGGTGAAATTGAGGGAACTTTCTCACACATTCTCTCGGTAACAAACCTAAGCTGACTCTTCTTCCTGATGAAGTGGTGAGGCTTGTTGAAGGGGTTGCAGCATAGATTTCGCCACTGAGGTTGAAACTGAGCCATATCTGATTGGAGGTCTTCTTGCTGAGATTTAGCTGCCATTTGAGAAGTGTGAGGTTTCCATGGTAGCATTTAATTAGCACCTTGCTAATTTGTAACACTAGAGTGGTGCTAACAAGCAGGAAGATACTGAAGCATGACTACAAAAGTGCCATAGAGACACATTACAACTTCTGCTAGTACTTGTCAGAGCAAAAGAGGTAAAACATCAAACAGCAAGCTCAATTTGCTTGATGATTTTCATATCAGGGATACACTCTACTGCATATATCTCGCAGTCCCATGGCCGTCCCAACACCAAATTCATACCACTTCAGCAATGATAATTGAAGAATAGTTGAGCAACAAATGACCAAAAAATAAGAATCCGTTTTTGAATTAAATTAAAATTAAACTTCATCAATGGTGACCTTTGACCCCAAATAGGTGCCCACCCCCTTGCAATATATCATCTGAAAGGGCAACTCAAAACAAACACGATGGTATAATTTATAATTGTCAGAAGTGATCTGGTCACAAGTTATGGCCATTTAAGTATCACCGGGTCACTGAAAATTTCCTCAAAAATTAAATTTTTGAAGAGTTGTAAATCAGAAGCCATATAACATAAGAAGCCAAAAATGGGTGGGGATTAATAACTTCTGGTAAGGAAAGTATGTACCAAATTTCGTTGAAATCTGAGGGGGGTCGTCCATTTTTTGTGATCACTTGGCCTGGAATTACCCATGCGTGACTGAGCTGTCCTATTACGGACTCTCTTTTGGTGCTAGCTGTATATCCAATATCTACAAGATGAGCTAGTGAGACATTCACATTTCTATCTTGAAACTGCATGTCGATCTCAATCCCCTCACATTTTCCCACTGCTACCGTGATACCCAGCTCCCTGCATACTACAAAATAATTGAATGCACAGTCATGTATCCTGGTCTTGGATCAACCACGTCACTGTAATGAAGATCGATATCTGTGCAAATAGCTTGTGATCCCCCTAGCAACATGCAGCTTTAGATAACCTGCTCAAGTGCATCTGCAATGGAATTTAAACTCTTGGGGGCAGAAAAGAGGTCAAAAGGTAGCTAGGACTTTGCCCAGAGATGCACTCTCTCCACCACATTCAAAGCAGCATGCAGGTGGGACCATGGACCAGAACGTGACCCTCATGCATGGGTGGGGACAGGAAGGTAAAGGTTTGGGGATCGTAGTAGGCAGAGTCTCACTGTACCTTCTCTTTAGTTTCTCAGCAGTACGACAAGAACATTAAACTGCCATCAATACATCATCAATACATTAAGATTTTAACGTGTGTGTGTCTGTCTGTGCATGACGGAAGTGGGATGTTCGTGGGGCGGGACTAGACTATAGTGACGCGCGACCTTCGTACTTCAATTTATTACTGAACCTCGAACTCCGCGAAGAATGTTCGAGAACATTGGGCTGGAATCCAGCTGGGGCTGCAAGCGGATGCATGCAATCGGGGAGCAGCAGTCGAATTTAAGCGGACGCAATCGGGCGAGCAGCGGACGCAATCGGGGAGCAGCAGTTGAAGCGGACGCAATCGGGGAGCAGCAGCTGAAGCGGACGCAATCGAGGAGCAGCAGCTGGAAGCGGACGCAAACGGGGAGCAGCAGCTGAAGCGGACGCAATCGGGGGGGCGGCGCCGGGCGCAATCGGGGAGCAGCAGCTCTGTACAGAGAGCTGTCCGGCGCCGGATTACTCACGGTTGGCGAACGAGGGGGAAGTAGCTGAGCGAGCGAAGCGAGCGAAGCTACTTGTATAACTTCAACAGTATAGAGGAACTTGCATGATTACGTCAAGAGCGGATGGACACGCCCACTTATGGTATCACGTACCATACTGCTCCATTGAAATTGTATTGGGAATGGCTACCTAAGGTGAGTGTTTATAAGCACTGCGCCCTCGTGCTAGTGCATAGCAGATAAAGATTTGAGATATTAGAGTTTTGCTACAAAATGAATCCTTCCACGTGTGAATCAGAGAAGAGGTTGCAAGGCACGAAGTGGAATTCCAGCATTGGCTGAAGTACAGGGGGCTGAAACTACTGGCAAAAGTGCCTTGTGAAGCGGTAAGCGGGATACTTGTAGTTCTGTGCTACTAGCAATTAACACTCCAGGAACTTAGCGGCGTTCCAGGGAAGGTTTTCTATTAAGATGAATGGAGGAGCTGCTGCGCCGTAACTAAGAGTTGTGAGTTCTGAAGAGAACAGGCCATAAGCCCAACATTACGCTTTTGGTTCTGTCCTCCCGTGCTCATCTTAGACGCCATTGCTCAACAACCGCTTCTCCGATTCACATGTGGAAGGCATCACTTTGTAGCTAAACTTCTGGACAGCCAATATCTGTTCTGATACACAGGTGCAGTGCTAGTCTATCGAGCTAGACCAAATTTCTCTCGCTCCGGAAGTTGGGGGCGGGGCGTAGGGAAGAGCGAGAGAAGGTCTAGCAGATGTCATTAGTATGCATGAGGTACCGACCAATCAGATTCTACTGAGCGATTTTCGGTCAGTAGTAACACGTGCAAATTATGCGTTCGCTAAGTAGTTGTGAACAGTTGTGAGTTTTGCTGATCGGACAATGGCGTTGTTCAAGACTTGAATAGCTGAAATATCAACTAACCCATCGCTTGTTACCCGTGCTGTGGAGGAAGGACTACGGTCACATGGGCTATGAAAGAATAAAGCCCGAGCTACGCGGAGTTCTCACTGTGGCTTCGGCTCGTTTCGTGTTGCAAGCGGGCACAGAGGAACTTTTGTGTAGCTTCTGAACAAGCTCTTTCCTGGAGCATTCAAAGCGCTCTTTCTGTTTCGCGGCTTTGAGTATGCTGCCTCGGCAAGACACACACACGACCTCGGAACACAGTCTTGCAGGTAGCTAAATCATCAACAACTGGTTTCAGTTGGCGATACAACTCCGTCGGCCCACCTCCGTTCTGCATCCCCTCCCGTAATCGATAGCGCTCTTTGGGCACTTTACATAGCGCACAAACAACAGCCATCTCACTATACGCCATGGGCTCCTATCCTCGAGCCACTGCACTGAACTACGATCAAGTTCTATCACGTGGAGATACTGCGGTTCAATTAACGTGACCGCTAAGTAGTTCTACGTCAGCACCTCATGCATACTAATGACATCTGCTAGACCTTCTCTCGCTCTTCCCTACGCCCCGCCCCCAACTTCCGGAGCGAGAGAAATTTGGTCTAGCTCGATAGACTAGTGCAGTGCTTGTAAACGCTCACCTTAGTAGCCATTCCCAAGACATTTTCAATGGAGCAGTATGGTACGTGATGTGGCAAATTGCAAAAGGGTCACTGATGTAGGATCTAAAGAAGCCATTTCATGTGTTTGTGATTTTGAGGATTTTGTTTTTGATCCCATCCACTTGTGACATAATCATGCAAGTTCGTATTAAGCAGGTAGTAGTGTATGCATCTATCTGAGCTTGAACCTCATCTCCTCCGTGCTGGAAATATTTGTTCCAAGTACCCTCCGTTCCGAGTTACCCCACCTTACTAGGACTTGGCTTTAACCCTTTTTACTCACAAGTCAATATCAAAATTTAATGTTCAGAGTACCACTGTATTTTAAAGGTGCCTTTGTTCCTTGCAACTGTCTGAGCTCCATGTTCATCCATGACGTTTGTTTCCAAGTTTGTTGGGTGGTACAGAGCAGAAATGTATAACAATGACTATGTTTTATTGTTATAGGATCAAAGAGAGATTGAGGACATTAAATATTGGATGTAACAATTGGTGTAGTGATCTTTGTTGTACAATTAATTTTGCTGATGCTACAATTGAATTTTTGTACATAGGATAAGAAGTCAATAGACTAGTGGCACAACCTAACTTTGTGGTTAGGACCATATGCATAGCATGCAAAATTAATCGTAGGGACTGGACTGATGGACTTTGTCCATCATTTGCCCATTGTGTCCTGTACTGTGTGACGTCAGGACCAAGTGTGCATGTGCACAGTGCCATTCATTGTACCTAGGGTGCATCGGCGTATTGAGCCGGCTCAATACGCCCTTGATTTTACAGAGTTGTCACCAAAATGATGTATATACATGCGTGCGCCAAGCCGGCCGGCTAGCATATTACCGTATATTTTAATTAAGCGATAATTCATAGTTTTCTTGGTCCCTCCCCCGGCCTCGGCCCCAAATTGTGCGATCCGACTTGCTGTGTACTGTGCAGAAGGATTTAGGCCACTGTTGGACGAAGGTTTCGCTGTATTATGTCATGGCTGACCAGCCGAATGACTAGGCTAAGTCCAGGAAGTCTCTTCATAGCAGAATTTCCACAGGAGTGACTTTTGTAAACAAGACCAAGCATGCGGTGCAAGTACTGTGGCTGAGCTACCAAGGAGAGCCGGTGTGGTATAATGACCTCGGCCCTGGAGACTCGTACAGGCAGCAGACCTATGTTACTCACCCCTGGGTTTGCGTGGAGTGTGACACTGGGAGGTTTGAGCTGATGGAGCTCAATTCCCAGGAGGTCTTGTACCCGGAAGAGAAACACATTAGTGGTGTTATAACTGAACCCAAACGAACACTGTATGAGCTGTGTCTTGCTACCGTTCGGAATTCTCTTCACCAAACACTCGGCATAAGCCTGCTTGATCATTTGAAACCCAAAGATATTTATCGCCTTCCTCTGCCCTCTCGTGTAGCAGATAGCCTCCTCTCATTTGACTCGGCACCACCGTCTCCACTAGTGGCAAACTACGTGGCTGCTCTTAGAGATAAACTGAAGTGATGGGATCGTAGGAACCAGTGTTGCACGTGTGGCAGGGTAGTGGTAAAACCAGGAACGAGGGAAACGGAACGGAAACGGAAACGGAACGGAAACGGAAACGGAACGGAAACGGAAACGGAAACGGAAACGGAAACGGAACGGAAATGGAAATGGAAATGGAAATGGACCTGCGCGCGCAAGGCGCGCATGCAGGACTACTTGTGTGCGCCCCGTACGGTACTGGGCATTGGATCTCATAATCCACCGCGCTCTCCACGAAGAGAACTTGAAATCAGCTGCAAAAAGCGTTAGCTACTCCAAAATAGTGAGTTGTTTTTATTAGCAATAGCTACTCGGGTTTTGACTGGTTGTGCTTCAAATAGAAACCGTTTTAGTATGATTATATATAGTGCTGTACAGTGTATCCTTTTTCAAGAAGCGCCTCTACTTTGGTAAGGGGAGTTGTATATTGTTGGCTCAGACCCTTCACACGGGGAGGAAGTGTCTGGGCACGCACTTACAAATACCCAGGACAGAATGTTGACCTGCAGCATTGATTGCAACACTGAGAAATGATTTTCTCTAGGCTTTCAGTGGCACCTGCGACTAGACACTGCAAGATGCTGTGCTATGCCGTGTATAGCTACCTGCGGGTGTTTGTTAGTTGAGGGGAGCAACGAGCAGGTCGGTATCACAGTTGATTGCTAACTACCCACGCGTAATTGCATTCCGTCAATACAACTCAAGTGTAAGCTCATGCAGACCCTCCCTTCCTCCCTGTGCGAAGGGTTGGCTTCCAACTGTTTCAACATGATGTCGGAGTGTTCTGTTGTTTAGTAATTACCCCAGTATTGGGCCATTTTTCACCTCCATTAATTAAGTCAGTGTGTTATATCTTTAATCCTTATAGCCAAGTCCTTCGCAGAGTTGGTGCAATATCTATTCAAGCTGCCAGATGTCGCCTCATTTCTGAGTTTGCTATCCAGTCTCCACCCTGCAACTGCTATCCAGTCTCCTCCAGCCAGCCTCCATGCACCTTGCTATCTAGTGCACCCTACTGTCTAGTCTCCTCCAGTCAGCACCCACCCCACTGTCCAGTCTCAATTTTGCCTATAGATCTCTGCACCTTCTTTATCCAATCCTGATTATTATTCATTTCATTATGTATGAATGATTATACTCGGAGAAAAATTGTTGTTTCCTAATGCATGACATTTTGGAAGCAGTTCGTTTTCAATGCCGGCCATGCATCAGCATTATCCCCTGTCAGTTTCTCCTGAGTGGTCCTTCGTTCAGTGTTGATGACTCGTACTCCAGAAACTCCTATAGATGTCAGGATGATCGTGTGTGCTGCTCTTCTGATGCTGACACCCAAAGAACTTCAATTGGGTCTTGGCATATCCGCTGGCTCAGAAATGAGGCGACGTCTGGCAGCTTGAATAGATATCGCACCAACTCTGCGAAGGACTTGGCTGTAAGGATTAAAGATATAACACACTGACTTAATGGAGGTGAAAAATGGCCCTATACTGGTGTAATTACTAAACAACGGAACACTCCGACATCATGTTGAAACAGTTGGAAGCCAACCCTTCGCACAGGGAGGAAGGGAGGGTCTGCATGAGCTTACACTTGAGTTGTATTGACGGAATGCAATTACGCGTGGGTAGTTAGCAATCAACTGTGATACCGACCTGCTCGTTGCTCCCTTCAACTAACAAACACCCGCAGGTAGCTATACACGGCATAGCACAGCATCTTGCAGTGTCTAGTCGCAGTTGCCACTGAAAGCCTAAAGAAAATCATTTCTCAGTGTTGCAATCAATGCTGCAGGTCAACATTCTGTCTGGGTATTTGTAAGTGCGTGCCCAGACACTTCCTCCCCGTGTGAAGGGTCTGAGCCAACAATATACAACTCCCCTTACCAAAGTAGAGGCGCTTCTTGTAAAAGGATACACTGTACAGCACTATAATCATACTAAAACGGTTTCTATTTGAAGCACAACCAGTCAAAACCCGAGTAGCTATTGCTAATAAAAACAACTCACCATTTTGGAGTAGCTAACGCTTTTGCAGCTGATTTCAAGTTCTCTTCGTGGATCATGAGATCCAATGCCCAGTACCGTACGGGGCGCACACAGTCCTGCATGCGCGCCTTGCGCAGGTCCATTTCCATTTCCATTTCCATTTCCATTTCGTTCCGTTTCCGTTTCCGTTTCCGTTCCGTTTCCGTTTCCGTTTCCGTTCCGTTTCCGTTTCTGTTTCCGTTCCGTTTCCGTTTCCGTTTCCGTTCCGTTTCCGTTTCCCTCGTTCCTGGTTTTACCACTGCCCCGTGTGGCATAGCCTCATTCCCAGGCCCCACTTACCTTGTCACCATGACTGTTGCAAAGTACCTTGGAGTAGAGCTTTAGTGTAGATTGGAATGCAGCAGCTAGTTTTGTAGTTATGAGACAAGACCGTGTGTATGATTGGGCTGTCTGCTTCCTTGAGTGTTAATGACGGTATTGTCGTACTAGCATGTGAGACTTGAGAGATGATCTTCTAGCCCAACAATATATCTCATCACCGGTTAAAAGTTCATGCATGGGCTCCACTTGAGAGTTCAGATGGTAACAGCTAGTACTTCAAGATGACCAAAACTTAATAATTCATGCACCACAATCATTTTATGTACCTAGGCTGTGCATGCTGTATGGGACTTCAACTGGTTTGGTATTGATTAATGTGAGGACAATTAGGGCACAAGCATCAAGAATGCTGAATTAAAGTCAGTAGCTAGTGGGCAGGGAGATTGTCCTGTATGGAAGTTGAGGATGTTTATACTTGCTGTGCCAGGAAGTGCTGGTGATGAAGTGGATTGGTCAGCCAGGCCACGCCTCTAGCAAACCTAGAAGAGATGACTCCAGCCCTACTTCATTGCAGGCAGAACTATGATTTTGACATTTCGTTGCTTCTGCATGGGGTTTCAAAGCAACTGGAAGCATACCAGATTGTGCAAGAGCACTTTTATGCCATTAGGATTAGGGATGGAACCAGAGCTTCTCTGGAATGCACATTGCCGAGGAGGCTGGAGTGATGTTGCAAGGGTTGTCACCATCAACAAGTTGCAGGGTTTTACACTTGCAAAGTGGTCACTGATAGACATAGAATATGTACCAGACTGACCCAGCTATATTATGTTGCCTGCATGTGTTTGCAAGTCTACCATGCAAGCTCGCCCTTCACTTTTCTCCACCATAATATAATTATGCAGACGCACACTAGTGCTGGGCGATACCAAGTACTAGGTATCGGATACCAGGTTCCAGGATTGTGGTATCGAATACTGTGACTGGTATCTGAGTACTGTGGCCCAGGCACATGCCAGAAGCAGATCTAGTCTGACCTATACCTCTAGGCCTAGGCCTTGTAGAAGAGAAGATCCTGTCTTCAGCCCGGCCACTAATTCTACATGTTGCTCTTTGATGTTGAGATCATCACTAATGAAGGGGGATTGAAGTATTGAAGTTGGTATCTGTATCGGTATCAGTATTGGCCAATACCAGCACAAAAGTACTTGGTATCGGTATCAAAATTCAAAATGTGGTATCGCCCAGCACTAATATTATATATAATGCACACGATCACTTTTCAGTATGGTCATGCGAGTCGATCCGCGCCGTGCTGCGCTGGGGAAAATTCAATCAAGGGGCAGGGGCTAGCCCACTAGACTATGTTTGCCATATTGAGATCTTGTTTTTGAGCCTCCTTTTGGCAAGAGCTCCGTCTCAGCCAGAGGGTATAGCTACATGAGTGATGTTTGGAAGGTGATTGGCTACGTAACCTATATATGCAATCATGTAGGTACTAAGTTCTACGCCTTTCCTGACCAATCATGTGGAACTCCGACGCACAATGCATACACACTACTAATTTACACTGAAATATTGTCACTATACTACAAAACAGGCCATGTGCAGAGTGGCATGTGCACATTTGCTTTGAGGATTGACTACGCATGGTGCATGGTGCTGCATGCAGGGTAGGGTGTACATTGTGCTAAAATGCATTTGAATTCATTACTATAACCACCCCGTAACAAAAGAAACCATAAACTTATTTTTTATTGCTGGATACCTGACCTTGAGAATCAGGAATGGCATGCACAAAGAGCTCGAGCGGCTAATATTGCCTAGTAAAATAGTTTTTGATTTCTGCTCAATTTGAGCAGTAAAATATCTAGCTAGCTAGTGCTGTCCACACGAAAATTTTTACACTATGTTATGATATTATTCTTTCAATAGCCCTTTTTTGAAAAAGAAAAAAAAAAAGAACAACAAAAGCAAGAAAGAACATGGACTGAAGTTTCTATCTACAGACTGCACAAGACTTCAAGAAGCTTTGCAGTAGGTATCCAACAGTGTTTTGCAACAGCGTTGGTAAATCATATAGTTTCATAGGTTACATCCTGGTGAGCTGAAGTGTGCTCAGTTGTGGTTGCATAAGACACATTCTGTTTCATTTCGATCTCATTTCTGGCTTCAGCAGCACCTCCAACCGAATATCCACCATGTCTACCTTTCCTCAGAAACACAACGCACATCATGATCATGATGACAATTGTGGCAATTGAAGTCAGTAGCGAGACCACTGCAATTACAATGGCTACGATTGCAACGTCACTTTGATCTCTAGCGCTGCTAGTCGAAGCCATTCCACCTCCAATTTCTGTATAAATGACAACAATGCATACATGTAGTTGTCTGACTGTCATTCAGTATTCCCAGGCTGATTATTAACACACCCACACAACTTGCACCACCTTTCATCAATAACGTACATATGGCTCCAGTATAAACATGTGCCTCATAGAAGACAGAGCTAAATAAGGGATGCAATTCGAACCATACCCTGGGATCCCCATACCCTACGTTTATTAGCTATCACGACAGCAGTAATAACAAGTAGACATAATTTATGCACGATTTGGTGAGCGTTAGAGAGCCCCACACTAATGCAGAATTTAGTCCGTATGTGTACATGGTAAGCGGTACTTGGTACGTGGTAAAGCAGTATGTGGTATGTGGTATGTCGCGGCCAGCTCAGTTGGTCAGTCGTATTGCCCTCAGTTACTGCTATTGTCCTGCCCCGGCCCAGAACCCCATTCATCAAACACATGATTCATCTGTCGATGCCATTTATACTTCAGCCTAGCTCTGCTGGGTTCGATGCACTTCCATTCAGCCTGAATCACAGTTCCTGCATGTGTTCAAAGAAATCATTCGTGGACCGATGTATTCAATGGCTACAACAATTGGGGCTATAGTGCATGGAAAAACTATGGCAAGAGTGTTTTCATTACTATAACTCGTTCATGCTCGCCCCCAAATGCACTGCATTCCCCTAGTACTATTTATCATTAGTACAATTGGCATGTAGTTACAGTAATACTACATCACTGGTATTAAAAACATCAGCTGCAAGCCTTCTGGAGCCCAGAAGCCTATGTCTGAACTTTCAACTTTGCTTAACCCTTTAACCACCGAATTCTTCCCACCAAGACAACACATTTTCATGCATTCAGTGCACACCACTTTCGTAGGTACTCCTCTCCCGCAGCATTCGCTCCTCAGCGGCCAAACTTGGTGGGGCCCACACACATGGAGAGACCCCTCTGGCAATACCGTTAATGATATTCATGACCCCCCACAACCCCAGCAATCGGAGGTCAAAGGTGGATGTCAGCCGGATTTTCGCCCAAGCATTTCCCTAAACTTGGACCAGATCTGACTGATAGCACACCTTACACCACCAATTTGCATGTTTTCTTGAGGCCCTGGGTGGGGTCTATGAATATCATTAGAATCAAAAATCCTCGGGTCATTGAATTTCATTAAAATCAAAAAACGCTCAAAGTCGTCCCTAGGCCCTCTGAAACCTTTTTGGTCACTTTTTGGACTGACGAGAAGCCCTACAAGTGCATAGGGTCTAACTGACGTCTATAGACGTCAATGGGGCTTAAAGGGTTAAGTTAATACAAGAAAAGATCTAGAGCAATTGCGCATGCATTATTCAAAACACCATGATGGGAAGACCAATCAAACAGAACAGACAGAGAGGGCAGACAGGTGAACAAACAGATTGACAGACAGACAGACAGACAGACAGCGGACAGACTGACAGAGATGAAATAGACGGACACTGTCACAGGCAGAAACATACCATCACTCTTGCACTCGTTGGTGGTCGTGTCGAGTGTGAACCCAGGGTTGCAATCGGTGCACGTAACAGTGTTGGTACCAGCTTCTTCTCGACACTCCTTGCAGTTAGCCACTTCGTCAGAGCACGGTACTGGAGGTGGCAAAGGATCAGTGAGAGGTATAGCTGTGCCTACCCAACACCACATTATCACCCTCCAAGGCTCCTGCTTAATCAGAGTTGTTAACGTAAACACTGTAACTAGTTGACACTCAGTTGTGGGGTGGACTCTGTATGTAGAGTCCACCATAATTATATGGAGACCACACAGCGAGCAATGTTATACAACTACCCGGTATACACTGAAGTCTCCTTAGTCATGTGTGAAGATTCTCAGGCCTTCTCCCTCTGTTTTTGCATACTGCAAGCGATGGTGTAGACGGCCTGGGAACGAGGCTACACCTGCAGGTGTAGGACTGCAATCACTATAATCCAGTCCATACCGGCATGCCTGCAATCCGTCAAGTTAAAATTTTGCTAGAGATCAGATGTGGACCGCACCTTCAACAAGCTGAACAATTAATGTGGTTACTGAAAATATGGAATGCCAAAGGTATGATTTGTATCCGTAGGGTTCACTCCAAGCTACATATGTACACACCTGGTTGCAAGACACCTGTCAAAAACTACCTATTGAAGGGACAAGCCACTGCACACAACAGGTGCTACCATATGCATATTATGACTATGATCACACGGACAGATATATAGCACCATGGAGTGTCTCATCACAGCAGTAAATTCAGCAAAGCTGGCTAACTAGATCTATGATCATCCAGGGATAACTCTGTAGTTCACAGAGGGACTTTTCAGCTAACAAAGGGCTCGTGGATGGACCTTCAGCTACAGTTCAATTAGGTTGGATGACCATGACTCAAGAAAATATGCATAACAAAAGAGAAGCAGGAAGGACTCAGAGGCGTCTACCATGTACAGTTGCGCGCCCATCTTCGATCCAGTTTTAGCCGACTCTGAAGAGGACGAATACCATTTCAAACAGCATCAGGTCGTACAAGACTACCTGGAGAGACACTTCCGCAGAACTTTGTCCAAGCAAGGCAGGAAAGTGATGCTAAAGGCAGACCCTAAGCCAGACTACAAGGTGGCATTCACTCAGGAAGTTTATGAGTTCCTTCAAACTTTCTGAAAAGGGAAGATCAATAATAGCCAAGACGGCAATTCACAATAAATCCAAACCATATTGCTCAATGCTGCAGGTCCCCTGTGTGGCCTATGGGCTTGGGAAGGAGTCTGACCTTGTCCAGTATATTGGAAATGATTCGCGTACTCTGGTTCTACTGGAACTGCAAACAGCCTTCTCAGTGAGAGAAGGCGAGCAAATATTCTTCATGCTGCGGACCCCAAGTTGACAAAATATGCCAAGGGAGAGTTCCCCAAGGCGGGAAAGTCCCTGTTTGGAAAAAGCTTTGTGAAAGAATTAGTGTCACAAGTCGAGCCGACACTGTAATTTGCAAGGCTTCTGAGGCTCATAAAGAGAAAGACCCCTCACCTCGGAAACCGATGTGTTTTTTTTCGTGGGGGGTTGGCATCCTCAGTTTTGGCTCTCTGGAGAACTCTCTGAGTTGTTTCAACTGGGTCCGAACCCGCTTCGGTTGCTGGTGTTTTGGTAGTCTCGTTCCCAGACCGCGTGTATCGCTTTCAGTATAACACGCGGAAATACGGGTTGGTTGGGTCTGGGACCGAGACTAGTGTTTTGGTGGAACCTTCCCCTTCCCCGAAGGAAGACCTGTTGATGTACAGATTGAACACATTCTTTCCGGAGCCCGCACCATACCTGCTGCTCTGGCCTGTTCTGTACAAAAGTATACAGCAGGAAACATATTTACCATGATGGCTTACACTTTTACAGGAGGAGCTCCTGGCAGCTTGGCTCGGCCTCAAGTGCTAAGCTTCCAACATAAGAAATTCACACTATCTCATAGACAACACCACAGCTGTTGCTCATATCAACAAGATGGGAGGGATGCACTCCGGGCACCTACGCAAACTGGCAATCAAAGTGAGGAACTGGTGCCTAGACCGACGCATAACTATTTCAGCAGAACATTTTCCAGGATCACTGAATCACTTGGTGGACACAGAATCCAGAGTTCAGGCAGATTCAGAGGCCATTATACAGTGGATCTATTTGCGTCCTGACTATCGGCAAAACTTCCGACATACGTATAGGAAAACATCCATTGTTTCCCGTGTCATGAAAGGAGCCTTCCACGTAAAATACCTCCTCAACTGAGGTGTAATGGAAGATGATATGTCATGCTACAGTCCCTTACCAGACGTGCATGTCTTTGTGCCTTGTGCACACACTACAACAGTACCTAACTCGTACTGTCTGATGCAATTGGAGAGAAAGTGCTGGAAACAGCAACCTTTCCTCTCCCTGAACAAGCCATATCACCCAGCATGTTGCAAGTATTGAGGGAAGCTGGAGTTGCTAAGAAATTCTCTGCTCATTCCACTCGAGCTACAGCAGCAGTTTTGGTAGCCTTTGACAAGGGTGTACCTATTTCTGTCATTATGAAGACACCAGATGGGTCTTCCTTCAGACTCATGTATTCAAGAAATTTGGTTTCATTCACAGTCAACTGAACGAGATTTGTTAAAAGCTTTGAACAACACACCATCACGTCAGAACTGGAGCCTCTGAAGTACAATTGATGATCTCACTAGGGTCCACAGGACCCGCGGTGAAATCAAAATTGTATGAGGTGACAGTGAAGACATCACAGTGTGTCCCTCCCAGTAAGAATTTGACATTGGGAAGTGCATCACGGATATTATCCACTTCTCTGTCTCACCCTTTACGAAAACAAGGTACAATATACAAACATCATGTAAGGCGACAAGCACTTGGCTCATATACCGTAGTGTACGTATCAAGCGCCCACCCCCCTCTTCACGCGAAAGTTACTGCACAGGGTCCAAAAGCAGTGTAGTAAGGGCCCACCCATCACAATAGTTTTGAGCAGCATTTCTTAACCTCTGGGCGAGGTTGTGCATTCAAAAAGGCCGTTTTACAGTGAACTACGGCGTGCTTAAAGACGCGCGATCAATTTCTTAGAGTGAAAAATGGACTTATATATTCATAGCTGGTCATTGATATTCACAGCTTACCGCGCGCTTATTGTTTATACAGTGCTGAATGGGTGGGCGGATACTACATGCCTAAGTATTCTGAGTACGCATCTAGCGCCCACCCCCCTGTCCAGCGGCATTCTATTGTCCCCAAACCCTGGGAGCTTAATACGTACTCTACGGTACACACATGCGTGCACACACACAGACTTACCACTGCAGTCTCTTCCTACAAATCCAGCCAAACAGACGCACACACCATTTGTGCAGGTTCCATTAACACAGTCTGGGACGCAAAGTCTCACTGTGGAAGGAGAGGGGATGGGGGACAACGGGTTATATGATGTATCAGTGCTATAACTTAGAGACGAAGTTCAGCTGTAAAGAGTCACCAGGTCTCCTCTCTGCAATCTAAATATAAATCTTAGTTCATACAAGTCACACTGCGAAGTTTGACCAGCTAGAGCATAAAGGAGGTTTGAATTAGCAAACAAAGGTTCCAGGCCTAATCACTCAGTGAAAACCTCATTGCAGTGTTAATATTCAAGGACCTGTAGAATTCCATGTTTCCCTGCTTCTCGTCCTGACCCTAGGCCTCTTGGGTGCATATTCAATTATTCCTCTATCCTCCATGACGATGGCTGAAGCTCATTGTTGAAGCTCATTAAATATGCACGTTACATTTTTGACCTCTACCGACTCAAAGAAAGACACGAAAGCAGGCTATGCAAGCAACTTTTTAGCGAATGTCTAGCTTCTGCCCTACACTGATTCAGAATAAGACATTTTATGGAATTTCTGGTCCAGTGAATTAAAAAGACGTCCTTGTACCATAGATATTTTCTGCGTTTCCGTTTTCCGTTTCCGTCATGTCTGCAAAATCCACTTGCCCATTTCAAAGCTGGCTCTAGCTCAACCAGGGAGCACCAATTACGTGACTAGCTTACTGTGTTTGTGTATGCCCCCTCCCTCCTGCACCTCCTGTTGGTGTGTTTGCAATAATAATTATTACTGAATTGAACCCTTATTCTACATTACCATTCTAAGCTTAAAAAGTTCTTTTAAAAACTTCAAGGATTTAGCGATGGCCTGTCATATTCCACCTCTCAAAAAGCCAATAAACAAGGGGAAATACCATTAAACAGGGATGGGATGGGACTGAGGGTGGTTAATGGCTTATTTGTTGGCTTTTTGAGGGGTGGAATATGACAGGCCATTGCTAAATCCTTGAAGAATATTTAGAACTGGTTTTTTGTTGAGCACGTGAAATGTGTAGCTTTTGGTCAGTGTATGTTTCATCGTTTGAAATTTGTTCTGTATTCCCTGATGTCAGATTTTAAGGTCTTGCTACAGTGTAACTAGCTACTAACTTAATCACCATGCATGTCAAGAAAGGAAAGCTAGTCTATCGGGCCAGCCTCTCGCCACACCCACTACACGTCTCTATGGATGGCAGTGATAGACCTGGATCTTCCGATGGGCAGCAGGATATTTCCATATTACTCCATGCATTTTTGAGGTTGCTCTTCATAATTATTGTATTTGTGGAGGAAGGGGTGGGGCATTCACCTTCATCATATCAGAGAGCTAGCCCGATCGATGACAGTCATGTAGGTCACGTGCTTGCAATGGCTCCAAGTTCATAATTATCATGAACAGAAAACTACACAGTTCTGGTCAGTATTGGTTCATTTTCCGCGCTGCAGCTGCATCATGAAAGGAAAGCCACGTCTCCATGATGGAACAATCACAATGGATCCGGACAAGAACAGGTTGGTAGAAATTCCTCGCAGCGGTAGTGAGCCACCAGACGATGGAGTCACAGAGATTCAGTAAGCAACTGAAACGCAACCATCACCAGCAAAAAAGAATGCAACGTGTTTTGCATCTGAACTGCACATGCGCATTTGGCACACGTGACCTCTGGTTGTACAGCGCTTTGCAGCGTTCTTGCAATGTCCGGTCAGCAGAGCGTCAACTGTATCAGCCAATCAGTGAACAGAATTCAGACTGTACTGCAATTTGATTGGTCAATACCGGTGGCGCTGTTGTAACCGGACATTGCAAGAACGCTGCAAAGTGCTGTACACTGGTTTGCAAGTCCGTTGTCCAAAGAGCACGGTAAGCTATGGTGTGCATGTTTGGACACGCAACAGAGATCGCCAGCACCTGATCGTAACATGTCTCATCTCATCAAGCTCGAGTTATCATCAAGACATTTGTGGCAGATGTGTGGTATCACCCAGGTGTGCATGCACAGAAGTCAAATTTTGAATCTGATCTGGATAACTGACTAGCAAACCGGGTATCAAAATTGGGTGCATTAAGTTCACACGACCCGTACGATTGATCTGATGCCCATGATGTAATGGATGAACCCTGACCTTGCGATATAGAACTTCACACCAACTTTGATGAGCTCCGCCCGTTGTGAGGAACAGCATACTATTGCACCACCTTGGTGTTTGGAAGTAGACTGTATCGCGCGAGGGGGTGGTATACGACCTGGAGAAGACGCTGGTACTTCATCGGGACAACGTTTGGCACCAGAACTTCCTCCAAGCTTTTTCATCCATGTATAAAAGAGAATAGGAATCATGTAGGAGACAGTGAATGTCAGGTAAATTCTCCAGTGTCCGTGAGGAGATATCCTTAGCTGAGCCTCTGACTCCCCTCCTGTGACACATCGTAATTTGATCATCAGCACCACCATAGGAAGCAAGCAAGCACTAAACATTTAGTGTGGCGCTTCGCACCACAACATAAATATTTTGCACAGTGCTTCGTGCCGCAACGTACACCACCCCTGGCCTGACCACTCTGCAACTGCTTCTGACGGCCCTGCCATTCTTGCCAGTATGTGGTCAAAAGGGCTGAAAGGAGCTATATACTACGATGAAAGCGATGCTGCTCTGTGAGCTAGCTCAAGAAATGCATCTGTTGGCCAGCTATGCTAGCCAATGAGAAAGAAGAAAGACTAAGGTAACAAAATCGGAACTTTTCAGTGAATTATTTCTCGACTCCTGTGTACTCTCACGTATGCCTTGAGTATTGTAGCGAACTGCTAGGCAGTATCATTGTATCTGCATGCTTGGTTTGGGGGTTGTAGCTTCTTGGGCCGTTATCCTGCTAGTGCATCAGTATGGTAAATTTAAATAGAGAACACTACCCCGTTCTCTGATTAGTAAACATGAGTCAATGCAGAACTGATAGGTACGTCATATATCTAAAATTCTAATTATTTTGACCTTCGAAACCTTCGAAACTTGTGAGTGAAAACAAAGTTTTGAAGGTTGCTCCCAGCACAACTCATGATTTAGTACCGCAGGCTATCACGTGAGGGTGTGCTAGGAAGTGTGTTAGCTGTCTGGAGTAGTAGCAATAATACAGGCAACATGTAGCGAGAAAAACACTTAGCAACCAAATGAACCATATCAAGCATCCATTAGCACTGAAAGACAATCCATCGCATCACAATTGGAACAAAAATGCTAGGAATGGGCAAGGGCAATTAACAGTGGCTTCTCAGTTGATTACTCCCACAGCTGTCTTGTTCACTAGTGAACAACATACGCACTTCTGTCACAGGATCAAAGCCAAAACACCCACACCTAATTGCACCAGCATAAAGACAACGAATCAATATTTATATCTGCTGGTTGCTAAGACAGCTTACCTGCACTCTGTTTAAAGTAGTACTAGTAGCGTATGGTCCCCTATTACATTATGGCCAGTCCCCTATTATGGCCACTTACGTGTATTCGCGATTCCTGACTACTGGTAGATTCCCGCATTCTTGCACATGCGCAGTATAACTAAGGTAACGTAGGGCACAAAAAAGTTGTCAGCATTAATTGCTCTCAGAGAAATATCGCCCTGAATCGGTAATTAACTTTTCTCACCTCGCGATGTTCGGGCGACGGGCTCCTACATGCAGGTGGTGTTGCTCCATTTTGTATTTCTAGGTATCCATGACTGTCTATAGAGTATTTTTGTAACTTCTGTCGTTGCCAAAAGAAACTGGAGAAAAAACTGGAAGTTTAATTAATTGTCAACACCTTTGTTTATTTTACTGTATTGAATTTGATAATGCAGCACAACAATATAATAAGCTCCTATGGTGGCTCAGCATGTCCTATAGGACTGTGAAATCTTCACCATCCGTCAAGTAGGGGTGGGGGTCAATGCAGGGCTAAAGTTTTAACCCCTTGGTTCCCTGGTTAGCATGGGGTGGCCATAATAGGGGACGGTCCCCTATTATGGCCACAGTGAACGTCGAGTACTAGACCCCTCAGCTTCGTTCGCTCAGACATAGATACGGAACGATGTTGCTACTTGTAGAAAGACAAAGGTTGTTTACAAGTATATGTATGCAGACCCGTGGGTATAGTGAACGCATGTGTAGATAACAGAATAAACTAGTGAAAACGTGGCGATAATTGGGGACCATACGCTACAGTGTGGGGCACTAGAGTGAAAATGCAGTTTTCTGGGCGTACAACTTAATGCATGCCCACCACTCACTCTACAACCTCCTTGGAATGTACAGGAGTCTCAGTAAAGTGCTCAGGGTTCAGTGCCCTCAGGACAAGACTTCAAGACTGTACTGATCCCTTAGATTGATTACTGATTACAATGAGAGTAACATGAGTATAAGTGAACCCATTTCAAGTGGACACTTTTTGACACATCGCCATTCATGTAGTAGGAAGAAACACTTTGCAAACTTGAGTGACACTCAGATCGCTGATCACACTATCATACTCGGTACACAAAGTTGACAGACAACGCATACAACCTCGACAGACAACACATGTCCAGCCTTGTACAGTACTACCAAGACCATTCTCTTCCTCTGTGCTAACACGAGTGTCAGTCAAGCCACTTCTCTGTCACAATCGAGGTGCAACGCTGACATCGGTTCAAGAAACCGCACATCGTTTCTAAACACTCTTAGAGTGAGCCCTCCAACACCGCAACACACAATACACTTGCACTTAAACCAACTGGTGTCACGCCTCCTTACCAGAGCAATCGGTCCCTGTAAACCCAGGTGGGCACAGGCACGTTCCACTAGTCGGGTCACAAGTGCCAGCATTGCACGGGGGACACACCATGTCTGATTGCATTGCTCAGCTAGACCTAAATATGCCTGCATGTGAACATCATCCTAGTATTGTTCCCAGAAGTGGGGCTATAAATGCACTGAACTGTTAAGCACATTAATAGGGAGTCCAACATAACGAGACATTCCGAGCTGAAGACCAACTAAAGGCAGTTAGTTACATGTAGTAACCATTCCAGTACTTGAGTGTGTGACATAGGTGGATGGGCGAAGACGAAATTGTGGTGTGAACTGGTGTACAGTTGACTGTTGTGCAAACTGCTAGGCATCACACATGTCTTACCAGAGCAGTCGTTCCCAGTGAACCCTGGTGGACATTGGCACATTCCCGTACCGACATTACAAGTGCCACCATTTTGACACTGTGGACACGGCAGTTCTGCATGCAAATACATTCGAGTTAACACACAAGATCAAAGTCTCTGTCTAGACACTGTGCATGGTGCAAGAAGAGTGAGCAGAACACACACAACAGCCAAACATTCCGACTCCATGTCAGCACCTCTCTCTCCAGTGCTGTCAAGTGTTTTCGGGCCAACTACGCTGTAGAGCACATGGGAAGTGCTCGTTTGTTTCTGGCAAACAGCATAATGTGCAGACATTATAGTACACACTCATTAAACTTTCAGTAAATTGTAGATCAATTTAAACTCACAACAGGTGGGAGCATTCCCAGACCAGCCTGTAGCCTGGCAGGTGCGTGTTGCCCCTCCAGCCAGCTCATACCCACCATTACAGCTGTAAGTGGCCATCTGGTTCAATGTTGTTCCTTGGGACACATCCACCGTGCCATTAGATGGAGCAGCGGGTGTACCACAGTCAAAAGCTGGAAGAGAAAGTAGCAACCAGTCAGAACTAAGAATTCGTAAATCTATCGCCCTTGTTCCAACATGGTTCTCTAACTACAGGCATGAATTCCCTGCCCAGACCACTCCACAGCTACAGTGATGTACTCACGGTTGCAGGATGGATCACTTCCTGTCCACGTCCCATCACTGACATCCTGGCAGGTACGCATGTTGCTTCCACTCAGTGTGTAGCCATTGTTACAAGTGTAGGAGGCATTTGCTCTTACGAGGGGTGGAGTTCCTTCTGGTTGGTAGCTCACCATGCCATTGGCGACGGTGAGAACAGGGCAGTCATTAACTACAGTGAAAGAATGATGTCATTACGGTGTTATAGAGGTTAAGTCCGTATAGTTTGGGAGGGGCAGTTACTACCCAGGTACTACCATATGTAGGTATAACAAGAGACCAGATAAAGGCCATTATGCTTCACAAATGACTTACCACAGTCAAAGTTGCTATCAGGCACTAAGGGAGATGTGCAAGCGGCAACACACATGTTGTTCTCATAGAAGTTGCAACAGCCAGTGGCCGCCCTATTGAAGCACCTCATGAAACCAATGTTACAGGCTGCATTGCAGGCTAGAGAAGTGTGTATGGGAGGGGGGACAGAAGGAGAAGAGTCACACAATTAGTCAAACAAGGACACACTTCATCCTGACAACATGCAAGTTCACATCCAAGCCGTACAGGAAGGAAAACATGGCAATGACCTATGGGGTGCCGGGAACCAGGTTGAAAGTGAATGCTTGCAACAGCCCTGTTGGCTTTTGCCATGCATGCGTGCATGCGGAGCAGGGGTTAAGCAATGCCTTTCATGTCTGTGTGGCAAAAAAAACCCATCATTCTCAGGCCACTCAACAATGCTACACCAAGCACACTCAGCAGCATACACGTCCATGAAGTAGCCATGTATGTATGCTCTCAACAAATATGTGTCCATTGTTTTGTGTTGATTATTGCCGAGTGCCTTAGCACGAGGCAACTAATCGTGCAGCGTAGTCACATCATGTCTGTAGTATATATATATATATATATATATATATATATATATATATCCGTCACACTTTAATTGCGCGGGGCAGGGGGCGGTTTCGGTTTCTGTGGTCCCGATAGCCACGTGCATGTACTGCGCGTGCGAAATGCAGAGTTGAGAAAGAAGCGATCTATACAGGGAAAAGGGACACTGCCTCAGAAGAGAGTAAGTAAGGCAAAGGAGAGAGTGTCTGACAGATTGACGAAGAAGCGATGTATACAAGGACAGTGTAGCGGGGACAAGTAAGACAAACGTTTAGTCCAGGCCATGGTACGTACATATAGAGTGTTGACAGTGTCGAAGGGTGTAGAACCTCGCTAACGTCTTTGTATTCTTCCTGGCAGCGCTTCAACCTCAACAGCAACTTCGCACAACTTAAACGTCGCACGCTGAACTGACCTTCGCACCTTCGTTTTTCTCCCACAGGAAACCATGCCTAGATTACAGATTGTGAGCGTGCGGACACTGTGCATACGTATTCCTAGTATAATTGTGTAAATGCTTAGTTAACCTCCTTGATGCATTTTTCGGACGTTTCTGTACCTGATACAAGTCAAGACGGTTCTTTTTGCCATAGTTTCAGCTACTTCCTATTACCAATTTCTTATTACTCCATATCACAACTGTTCATATCATTGGCTCCACCTCTTCATGATCACAGAGTCCTTTGGGAACTTACTGCATTTGGAACATTGGGGCGGATCCAGGATTTGCAAAAGGGGGGTTCTTTTATATGCAGACAGGGTGCCGAAGGCAGACGCACAGAGGTGTGTAGTGCTGATCAGTCCACGCAAAGCGCGGAAAATTTTTTCGCCTTTATTTTTCAGTTATCAGTGTGGGCTCTCGTGGCACCTTCGCGCTTTGCACTGCAAGTTCCATATGTACAGGACCCGGGGCCGCCATGTGCTTCTGTTTCTTGCTCAAATTTCGCTCACGCAACCTATGTACACGTAAATATACTAGATTATGGTCTCGTTCCCAAGCCGTTCGGTTTTAGCCAGGAGTTGCAATATAACGGCAGCTAGTTAGTAGTGAGCGCTCGATGTTGCCCTCGATGCTCGTCACCGCTGCAAGCAAGCGCTTGAAATTACAGGTTGACAGTAATTTATTAATTCAACTGTACATGTAAGAAGGAGGGTTCCACCGAACCCAATGAACTACCCCTGGATCCGCCACTGATGCTTCGAGATCACCGCGACGATATCCCAGCATTTATATACTTCACCTACGTTGTGACTGTTGGTTTTTGTCTCGGCACCGAAGTGCCGAGACACAGTGCTGGATGCGTAGGTACGTACGTACGTACGTACTTTCGCTTTTCACAATGTGCCCACGCAAGTGCTGCATGCTCTACACTCTTAATAGGGTGTCAAACATATTTATAGCCTGCAAGTAGATCTTCAAAAGTGATTATGGGTTTGCATGGCTGCTCATGAATCCTCTTACCAAGACTGCTGCTACGTAGCTATAATTGGGGCGAGCCTGAGTGAGCCCCACACTGGCGTGACTTCATTGCACTGTGCGTGTGTATGTTTGTGCGTTTGCTTGTTTGGTTGGATCTTGCAATTACCAATCAGCGAATTTCACTTGCACGTGCACAATAATATTCAAATTCAACGAACTCGAGCTACGCACCTCCTCGATGGAAGGAATCGTGAACCGTCTAGCTACCTGTTCGATGGACGATGGCGACAACAAAGACGGAGAGACCACTCGTAGACATTGGCTAGAGCACCACGAACATTCTGCCTCTTCGGTGGCGACACTCGGACAAAGACGGTGACTGTTCCGAGTGGGCCTACCGCCATGGCCGGTGATGTTGCTGCTAGACTGCTTCAGCTATAAACGCTAACCTGACTCACAGTTGCTGTGATGTGTACGAGTGTATGTTTAGTGCCATAATTTCTGTGGCCTATGCTCATTGCCCAGTCACATTCTGATGACAGTCATGTGAATGCAACTGCTCCTTGCATGTCCCGGTGCATGCACTTCGCTCAGCCTCGCCCTCCTGCATTCCACTAGTACTTAATTCAGGACAATGAATACTCACTCATCCAGTGTGCTGCACTCAGCCATCCCAAGTGCATACTAACTCACTCAGCTCTAGCTAGCTAACTATATAGATAAGTGCTGAAAGAATTGGCCAAGGTGTTGACTAAACATCAAGCCCAGACACGACCATACTGCTTTCACCCTTTGGGTGAACATTCCTGACCCACCCCTTGCTCACACAGAACCTCCAAGGATATTGAGGCTCACTTAAGCTGAAAGTCTCATAGCTAACAGGTTTTGCAGTCATAATTAAGCAGCTGCCATGTCCTCTGCATGATTCTAGCTGATACCAAGTCGTGCCGAGACACATCAAGTCTTTTAAAGACTCACTTGTTACAGCTATTTCATAGCATTTGGCCCCACCTCTTCACAATCATAAATCTAGTTCACAGCTGTAGCCGCATTAGCTATAATGTAGCTACTGCATGTGGAGGACTGATGGCGGAGGTTAAACACCATTTGATCAAATCGTTAGGTGCCATTGTGCACCTAGCTATAGCCAGCTATAGCTACACCATGATGTGGACATGGCTTGCACTTGCTGCTGCTAAATTAGGCGCTGAATTGAGCCAGCGCCGTCTGGGTAACTAACCTCAAGTTGGCTATCAAAGTCTTAGTGTCTGAAGAAATCATTTTGTTACTGCAGTGACAATTTGGAGAAGAGCGGCGGTAGGTATGTCGTACATCACAGCATCATGGACAACAACACTAGTAATTCATCTATGGTTGATTAGGTACAGTCAATCAACTTTGACTGTTTCGCCCAAAAATCTCAAACTGAACTACCAGTTAATTAGGGTATGAACTACTATATTGCTTACGTCCACAGTGCTGCTCATTGTTGGTGACTGTACCAAATCCAGCTCGTGCTGGAGTTAGACACACTCCACAGTCGGTTCTAAGGGTGGTTGAAAGACTACCAGTTGAGGGAATTGTGAAGATACTATCAGCACTGCCAAACACACTGGCCCCCCACACGGAGCCAGTAACACACTCAAAGTCGAACTGGGAGATATTGGGGTTCCCAGTACACGCGGGAGCACCACTGCAAGTGTAGTTCACGACTACTGAAACACCAGTGTACGTGTCCCGAGTCCGACCACTTCTGAGGCACACGATGTTCGAGGCGTGCACCAGCACATTTACCGTTGCACCCTCTCCAACACCAGCCGCAATCGCATCTCTGACTAATCCCGTTGTACTTGACCCACTAGTAGATCCAAGGAGGTTTTCCTCGAATATTGGGCATTCTTGACTTCTTGCGAAGGGGATGATCGCAATTAGGCAGAGAAACACCGATAATCTGGACGGCTCCATAAATTATTTTCTATCGCTCCCCCGCACGAAGGGTCTGGTTCCGAGACTAATCTCCGCCCGGCCCGGCCTCGACCCCAAATTGTGAAGGACACTATATAGCGGGAATGAACTTTACCTAATACCCTTTTCGCGCCGCGGTTCCAAACCGACTTGTACAAAACATGCAAACGGTGATATGAACGCTCGGATAATACAGAGGTGAGTATATAGAAGCATGATACAGAGGTGGGTATATCTAGTAGCATAGAATTGGTTTACAAGAATAGCTCATGAAAGTAATTTTCGCTTTATCCGAGGTAGGCAAGTGAAACAAAACCAGTTTCCTGAGGGTTCTGCTGATAGGTTTACACATGACCTGAGGTGGTGAGCATGTTCAAATTCACCAGTAGATCATAGTTATTCATACAAACACTTACCAGTGAAACCACATATCACGTGTCAAGGGGAGGTCACGTCCATAGATTCTGCAGTCACAGCTGCGACTGTGGGTCAAAACTTTGACCGCTCTTTTGCGCGGCTTGACCGTTGACCGTGCTGATTTTGGAGGCTTTGACTGTTGACCACGCTGATTTTCAGGCTTTGACCGTTGACTTTGCGATAGTATACGGGAAAATGCGTAGCGACTCCACCCCTTCCGGCCGAATTCCTTAGTATACGGGTTGACCGTACGCGGTCGCAGCTGTGACTGCGGTGCTTATTGGCGTGACTGCCCCTTGCGTGTCACACGTACATGATCATGTTGATCTTTGTTGTGACATCATCACACGCCCCGCATTTCCACTCCTCCTCCTTTGCTTGCACTACCAAACAAGTGCAATTGCCACATATCAAAAACCTGTTTAGCTATTCAATTCACATTACTGTACTTACCTGCCTGTTGTACTAGGTTCCAGCCACTGGCTGTAAAGAATTGTTCAAGGGACGAAATATTGTCCACAACTTCGTCCGGAATACAGTCAGGCTGTGCCTCCACCTCAGTCTCTTCTACAAGCTGGCCTCCTCCTGCCACTCTGTCGACAACATCCTGATCGCAGAATCAGAGCAGCATTCCTGTGCAGTGTGAACAAGGTACATAATACTATACATGATCGTTACAAAACAAACCCATGCCCATATGTTATCACCCCACACACATCATTTGGGCCAATGTAATGTCCTTTGTGGGGGCGATGCCTAGTGTTGAAGTAGGTCTTCTGGGGTTCATCATTGACCACAGGCTTCCCTATCACGTCCACTACGGCCATCCTGAAGCTCAGTGGTCCGTCGACGCCAAATGGCGCATTTGGTGTAATCACCATGCCACGTTCTCCATTAATGCCAAACTCAACTGTCATAAGGGCGGGGTCTCTGGAGCTGTGCTTGTGCTCTGGCTGCTTTTTATATGTTCTCAAGGAGGCGCCAACATGCTTCCCTAGGTCCATTGCCACCATGTGGCCCCTCGAAGTTGAAAGAGTAGAAACCCCTGACATACAGGTCATGGACATTGGCAGTCAGCCTGGTGAACTCCCCATCCCCCAGGACGCCAAGGTTAGCTTTGTTCAAGGTCCTCCAGGCAACAGCTTCATTCAATTCAGACTCAAACTTGTCGCGTCCATCTAGTATTTTAGGGACCATCACAAACGCCACACTACCAGTGTCTTTCTGGGTCAACACCCAGACTGTCTTACTGCCTTCAAATGGAGTCGTCATACCTAGCTAACTAACATCACGTGATCATGACACTCAAACTGCAGGCTTTTGCCACTGCTCTGTGCAGGGCTCTGGAAGAGGAGTTGGAGAACTATGAGTAGACTACTGATGTCTGGGCCTTTAAGTGCAAGGTGTGGCATGCTGCCTGGTTGGATAGAGACTGCAAGTTTGCTGCCATCAGGCTGTTGTGGGACGAGGCTTGTGCAATGCACCCTGGTGCCAATATAGCTCATATTCTGTGCGTTTGTGGTGTGGCCAGTGATCTATTGCGAAGGCTTGGTGCCATCCATACTGCGTTCAGACGGGGGGGGGAACTGTTCATGATGCTAGAGTGGCTCTGCAGAGGCTTGCTGATGAACACACATCCTATGGTTGCCTTTCAAGTCACCTACTAGCCAAATGACTATGACTAACAAGACATCTATACATACTCATGCATGCATATACTCTTGTTCTGTAACTTTTGTTCACATTTCCTTGTGGTATCCAAAGATCACGACTTCCACATTGTCATCCTTGGGCTTCCTCAGGCACCACGTTGCCATGTTCCCACTATCATCCATCATGGTATCTAGGGCTGTGCGATTATTGAAATAATTGGTATTGTCGATTATTACTAATTACTGCTTATGAAATATCACGATTAACCGATTAATCGGTAAAATTAATGGAAACACAATACAGAAGTACAGATCGATGTGCAGTGTTCAAGTGTTGTTTATTTTAAGTTTTCGGCAAGGAAACATAGCATGGATGCGTTTTCCGTCAATAAAGATGCACGTTTTGTACTGATAATGTGTCCAGCTGTTGAGAAAAGTCGCTCAGATGGTGTGCTTGTGGCAGGTATACACAGTACTTTCCTTGCAACCTTTGCAATTGCAGGAAATCGACCCTCATTTCGCTTCCACCACTGAAGCACGTGCTCATCGATGTCTAGAGATTGTTCTTCACGATACTGCTTCATCTCCTCCTCTGCTTTGTCCCGGATGGACATTCGCTCTCTCCTGCTTCTCTTGCTATACATATCTCCAAGCAGTTTGCCTAACCCTGTCTTGTGCTTCTTCGCTGGAGGCTCTGACTCAAGAACCCTTGGCTCTTCTTCCTCCACTGGCTCAGGATGTAAAGAATGTAACAAGGCGAGAGCAACGTGCAATTGCTGTGTGTACTTGTGGTTGGTTTAGTCCGGCTCTTACACACAAGTTGATTGCATGCCCAAAACAACCCAGGCATTTCCAGTGGAGAATGTCCGTGATGGCTTTCTGAATATTGGCAGCATGATCCACAGTGACACCAGCAACTTTTGTGGAATTAAGCTTCCACTCCTGCAAGACACTCTGCATGGTCTCAGCTACGTAGGTTTTCTGCTGTGTGCGCCTCTGATAGCTCTTCATTCGTAAGCACACAGTGGTGGAGCTGCCATTCATCGGTGATGGTGTGAAAGGTGACACCCACATAAGCCTCATTAGCACGGCTGGTCCAGCAGTCAGTTGTTATGGCATAGTAATCTGCAGCAGCTGAGATGGGCACAACTGTGGCTTTCACCTGCAAATAGAGAGAAGGAAGCACTTTTTCGGTGAAGGTTTTCCTGTGTGGAACTTGGTACCGAGGCTCTAGACAATTCAACATGTGCAGGAATCCAGCACCTTCAACAACACTGATTGGCTGCATGTCTTTGGCATAAAGTAACTGATGGCATTAGTTACTTCTCTGGCTCTCTTGCTGGAACTGGGCAGTTTCGTTGCCATGTTCATGGCACTGGTTATTGTCCTTTGTCCACTTGATGTAGGGGGATCTTGCTCCCTTGCTTGAGGCTTTCCCTTCTTGACTGCCCTGACAAGACCTGACTTGAGGTACAACTGAGTGTGTTGGGTCTTAAGGTGGGAAGCAAGGTTAGTGGTGTTCCCGCAGAACCTCAGCACGGCACGGCAATCACCAACAGCGCACACCACCTACACGGTGCGTCACAAATTACTAGTCAATAGTCAATGCTAGCAACGGCTATAGGCCTAGTTTGGATTGCTAATCCCCCGCCTCTAGATCGCACATTCTGCAGTACAGTAGCTGCACATTGTGCTCAGAAGAAGCGAGGGATAGCGCATCAAGCATGCTCTTGATACCGACCTACTTGTCTGTGATCGGTGACAGCTCCGTCTTTGTGTCGAAATCCGAAGAAACTTTACTGACGGCGTTTTTGGGGGGCAGAAGGTTCGCTTCCTTCAGGTAATCTCTCTCACTCTCAGCCATTTCTGCCGCTCCAGCTAGCTATCCGTGCACTGGTTGGTGGAGCTATCCCGGAGTGGTTTTCAAAGCTTCAATTCTATTGGCTATATAACAATATAAACCACACCCTAACCTGCCATAATATACCCTAAGTATGCACTGTATGACGTAAGTGACCTAAGTGAACCAATCAGAAGCGAGCTTAGAAAACCACTCTGGTACTGTAGGGTTGGTGTTTACGCCACGTGGCGGCGGCTGAACTGCGCGTGCGCGATTAATCGATTGGGAATTCCCCTTACCGATATTCTGCGATGTACTGGAATGTTAATCGATTAATCGGTAAAATCGATTTAATCGCGCAGCCCTAATGGTATCATCATTCCTTTCCACCAGCTCACTAAGTGACACCATACCACACACATCATGCTCTATGCCATCCCTAGCTGCCTGTAGGGTTATTCCGCCTTTCTCCTTATCCACCTGGATCAGTTTCATTGCAGGGTCTCGGGATGGCACGTTGTGGTGCTCTGCAAGGTCCTTTTGCAATGCCTTCAGCTTGGTAAACAGCCTCTGCAATGTACCCCTGCTCGAATACAATCTTGTATACATTCCCCTCCTTGAACATGCTTCCAATGTAGTTCCTGGTGGGCCCATATCGAGGGCTGTCATCTCCAGCAAGTGTGTGCACCATATCACCATGGTAACCTTGTACATCCACCTTTGTGTTTGTCTTCAAACCCTCAGTTTCACAGCTGCATGTGGTTTGGGTGAGGGTTGGGGACTCCTTTTTCTTGATCTTATTATTGGGGCCCAAACATGGGGAAGACGTTTAGCTGGTGTGGCTCTCACCTTCACATTGTATTTACCTGTGGTATTGATGGAAATCCCTGTGGCTTCTTCAAGTGGAGTGCATGTTCTTGTACATGCTGCCCATAGCTGTATGCTGGGAATAAGTTGCAAATGTGGTAGCAACCTCTCCACATATACTACAGCCAGTGCATTAGGCATACTTGTGCTACAGAAGGCTATCTGTGAACTCTAACTGTCCCTCCTATATTGGTGGATATATTGGAGAGCATTACCCAGTGTCAAAGTTCAACTGTAGTCCATTGAATTTTGCTGTATGTACCCATGCACACTATCATAGAGTCGGTAGACTCTATATGTAGGGATACGACAGACACGCAATATATGCTAATACAAAAAAAATCTCTCCAAATCTCAGAAACGGTACACTTATAGCCTTTATAACCACATGCCGTTCATCTTCGAGTGTTTTCATGGCCAACAAGACTCCTCGCGTCGCAAAAACCCGTCGCGAAAGTACCGCACCAGGTACTCGCATAACGAGCATTTTTATTGTATTTTTAAAAATATTATTATTGTTTGTTTTGTCTTCTGTTTTGTTAACTCACTGTCTGTTCTTTTTTTTGGTGTTTGTTTGTTTTGGTTTGTAACGTATTAATTATTGCCTCTAATTTAGTCCTTGGTATTTCTGTATATTTACCTTTGGTTTTAGTTTATTAATATAAACTTTTTGTCCCTTTATCTTATAGTTTACTGTATCCTTCCTGCACCTATTGTATGCCATTCAAATTTATTAACGAGCAAATTGTTTTTCTTCTTTCTTCTTCTTTCAGACGGGCTAGCTCAACGTCGCCTCAATCCCTCATGATGGTTTACGCACGAAACAGCAGCATTTTACACCGAGCAGTGCACCAGCCCATCGCTTTGTCACAACTTCGAAATCTCACACCAGGCGGCTGCAGCTACCCACTCAAAAACTATGGCTTCCATTAGCACGCCATTTTAATCCTTTGTACGCATGCGCACATAAACGATCACTTAGCAACATACGTAATTATTACTCAAGATCGCTGAATTAGAAACACAGCAGGGAAGATGCGAGAATCGTGTTGTCAATCAAACGAGGTCTTCAGACAGGGAGAGCTGGCTTTGTCATCCATCCAGGGAAGGGTTGACTTGAGATGCCTGGACCTTCAGCCAATGTTGGAAGTGTAATATACCAAGGCAAGGGCATAGGTGCCTGTGAGGTCACTGACTTCTGCTCTGATCTGTGACAGCGAACTTCAGCTCAAGTATGTGCCTGCTGCTAAAAAAATTTGCATGAACAAGTAATAAAAAACATTGAAAATGTAACAGGATGTAGGGATACCAGAACGGCAAAAAGTAAGGAAACAAGGGAGGGATGATCGAACATATTGAGACTCAACTGGATATAATGTACAGAATGAAAATATATATACGCACAGTACAACAATGAAACCGGTTGCGCAGAGGCGCACCGAACAATGGAACCTGCTAAATACTGAATGCGCAATGCCCAATACAGGAAATGACCAAAGGCTAATGAATACACAATCATAAGAAACACTACAGTCCTCCCTCCTAAGTTTACAACTCACTTACAGAAATCAATAACCATAACGGTCCGGTGGTTGTCTAGATCGGCCTGAACGCCTTGGCTCAGGGGGAGACCGAACTGAGCCTCTCTCAGCCCCTTCAGTCGGGCCACCCACATCGGTTTCTGAGTTCTCAGGGTGGGTAGGTGCATGAGGGCTCTCACTCGTAGGCTCAGGTGTGGCAACAGTAGGATCACTTTTGCTGCTCACCAAGGGACCTTCAATATCGTCGTTACTATCGTCCGAACTGGTCTCCAATGTGTCCTTATTGTCAAACCTCATCCTTAATTGGTCTGTGTGTTTGCGAACACTTCTACCATCATTCAGCAGAATGGTGTACAAGGCTGAGCCATGAATTTCTGTCACCTTTCCAGGTAACCACACTACTTGGGATCCATAGTTCTTCGCATAGACTGAGTCGCCTACTTCGAACTCTCTGAATTTTGCATGGCTGTCATGTCCACGCTTCTGCCGCTCTTGGCTCTGTCGGACTTTCTTGTCCAGATCAGGCCGCAGATTGTCCAAGTGTGATCTCAGTCTCCGTCCGTACATTAGCTCAGCTGGTGAGATTCCGGTGCTACTTTGGGGAGTTATTCTGTATTTAAACAGAAAACGTGCGAGCTTGGTCTCGAGAGAACCATCCTTTAACTTCCTCATCCCCTCTTTAAATGTCTGGACCGCTCTCTCTGCAAGTCCGTTAGAGGCTGGATGGTATGGAGGGGTTCTGACATGCTTCACCCCATTCTTTGCCAAAAACTGTTGGAATTCCTCGCTAGTGAAGTTAGCGGCGTTGTCAGAAACGACCACTTCAGGCAACCCCAAAGACGCAAATGACTTCCTCATGCATGAGAGGGTTGTTTCGGATGTTGATGATGAAGTCATATGCACCTCCAACCATTTGGACTGTGCATCGATCATGAGGAGAAACATCTTGCCACAGAAAGGGCCCGCATAGTCCACATGAACCCGCGCCCAAGGTTTGCTTGGCCAGGACCACGGGTATAAAGGTGATACAGGCGGTGACTTGCGATTGACCTGGCATGTTTCACAGGACTTGACACATCGTTCCAACTCTTGGTCAATTCCGGGCCACCAAACATAACCCCTGGCAAATCCCTTCATGCGCACAATTCCTGGGTGGGCTTCGTGGAGCATGCGTAGTACTTGGCTCCTTCCCTTCTTAGGTACCACAATGCGATTCCCCCACAGCACACAACCATCCTCCACACTCAACTCATACCTCCTCCTGGTGTATGGTCGCATCTCATCCTCCTCACTGACAGAATCACCCTCAGCTGGCCACCCTGTGAGGATCCGTCCTTTCACCTTCGCCAACACTGGATCACAGTCAGTCCAGGCTCTGATTTGCCCACTTGACACTGGAGACGTGTCCAAGTACTCCATGAGGTGAATGACTTCTGGTGGTTTGGGTGGGTCCTTCCGTGACACCGGCAGGGGCAACCTGCTCAACGCATCGGCATTGGCGTTTTCCTCCCCTTTCTTGTATGTGATAGTGTAACTGTACGCACTGAGGGTCAATGCCCACCTTTGGATTCTTCCCGATGCCATGGTTGGAGTTGCTCGTGACTCACTGAAGATGTGGGTGAGCGGTTTGTGGTCTGTTTTCAGCTCGAATTGTCGCCCCAGGAGGTATTGGTGGTATTTCTTTACCCCGAATATTATTGCCAGTGCCTCCTTGTCCAACTGGGAATACTTTTTCTCAGCTGTGGTCAATGTTCGAGACGCAAAGGCAACAGGTCTCTCCCCACCATCGTCCATCTTGTGGGATAGGACCGCTCCCACACCATACGGTGAGGCGTCACATGCGAGGGTCAATGGCAATTTGTCGTTGAAGTGGACTAGCACTCTGGATGATTGCAACAAGCCTTTCACGTCATCAAATGCTTTGGCTTGGCTTCGACCCCATACCCACTTCTTCTGCTTCTGAAGTAGGCTGTACAAGGGGGATAGTGTCGTAGCGAGATCAGGCAGGAATTTGCCATAGTAATTGACTAGCCCAAGGAATGATCTGAGTTCGGTGACATCCTTGGGTGCAGGTGCTTTGACGATCCCGCTGACCTTGTCCTCAGATGTATGAAGGCCGTCAGCACTGATGGTATGGCCAAGGTACTCAACCGATGGGAGGAGAAATGCACACTTTGCTCTCTTCAGCTTCATCCCGGCTTCACTGAGTCTCCGCAGTACCTCGGCTAGGTGCTCAACGTGCTCTTCATCTGTACCCCCAGTGACCAAAATGTCGTCAATGTAGACGCACACACCCGGGATTCCTTGTAGGAGGTTTTCCATTACTCGCTGGAATATCGAGGGTGCCGACGCAACCCCAAATGGCAGTCTGTTGTACTTGAACAACCCCTTGTGGGTGTTGATTGTTGCGTACTGGCATGATTCTTCGTCGAGCTGAATTTGCTGATACGCATGCGAGAGGTCAAGTTTCGAGAATCGTTTCCCTCCGGACAATGAAGCGAATAACTCGTCGATCCGTGGGATAGGGTATTTATCCAGCTTTGCTGCTCGGTTGATTGTGACTTTGTAGTCGCCGCAGATTCGGACGCTACCATCACTCTTCATCACGGGTACGATGGGTGCAGCCCAGTCTGAGAACTGCACCGGCTCAATAATGCCTTCTTGTTGTAACCGTTCCAGCTCCACTTCCACCTTTTCCCTGAGCGCAAAAGGGACGGACCTGGCTTTGTGGAACTGTGGTGTGGCCGTTGGATCAGTGTAGATTTTGGCTGTCACTCCCTTCACAGTGCCAAGCTTGTCTTCAAAGACGTCACTGTACTGGTCGAGTACATCCTGCAATGTGGGAGTGGTTTTCACTGTCAGGATCTGCTGCCAATCTAGTTGCAGGGCTGCTAACCAGTTTCTGCCCAGCAAAGACGGTCCTTTGTCTCGAGTGACAATCAGGGGAAGGGTAGCTTCTTGACCATTGTGTTCCACCCTGACATCTGTAGCCCCAATGACTTCGATGGACTCCCCTGTGTACGTGAGTAGCTTGGCTTTTGTCTCGTGCAATGCTACACCACTCTCCTGTAGCGGCTTGAAGGCCTCTTCACACATGAGAGAGACCGATGCCCCTGTGTCGACCTCCATTGGTGTGTCGATCCCATTAAGCCTGACATGGGCTATCAGTGGTTTCGAGGATCCAGAGCTGATTCGGTACATGGTATACTCCTGATCACTTTCATCTCCCGAACTTAGCGCGTCCACTCGATGCGCTTGCTCCCTTCTAGGCTCGCTCTTTGCCTGCTTCTTTTTGCGACAGACAGCTGCCAGATGCCCCTTCTTTTTACAAAAATGGCATTCATAGTCTTTGAATTTGCACCGTGACGCTTGGTGCTTTCCACCGCACCTGTAACACCCTGTGTCCTGGTGTCCCGACGGTACCGGTGGTCCTCTCCTCACTGGCAGTTTTGATGGCTTGGTCACTTGGTGGACTGCTTTGTCCTCCACGTCAACTCGGGCAAATGGATCGTTGGCGTGAGATTGAAGGCGCTTGGAGTCCTTGTCTGCCGTCTCGGCCGCGAGGGCCATATCCCGCGCTTGGGTGTACGTGAGGTCGGCTGCCTGCAAGAACCGACGCTGTACGCGTTTGTCCATGATCCCGCACACCAGTCGATCGCGTAGCATGTCGTTGAGCATGCCTCCATAGTCGCAGTATTCGGCGATCTTCCTCAGCGCTGCAATGTATTCAGCTACTGTCTCGTCCGATTTCTGCTTCCTGGTGTTGAACTCGAACCGTTTGATGATGATTGACGGCTTGGGGTTGAAGTGAGCTGTCACCCGTGCTACGAGATCCGAAAAGGGGAAATCCTTTGGACTTTCCGGTAGGCAGAGAGTTTTGATGAGACGGTACGTAGACGGACCAACTCCGTTCAACAATATGGCTCGTCTCTTTGCGGGGTCGTTGAGGTCGTTTGCGATGAAATAATTCTCGAGTCGCTCGGCGTACTCCACCCACTCTTCCTGGTTGCCATCGAACGCAGACACTACACCGTGTAGACCTGCCATGGCGACCGGCGCTATCCCCGCTGCTGCTCGAGCTGAGCTGCTGCCCGCTCGTTCTGGACTTCCGCCTTCCGTCGTTGAGTCATGTTCCTCGAGCATCCTTGTCGCCAATTGTAGTGTTTTACCACCTAGTAGGACTAACTAGGAAACACTAAGGGTTCGCACGCAATGATAAAAAAAATTTTTTATTGAGACTCAACTGGATATAATGTACAGAATGAAAATATATATACGCACAGTACAACAATGAAACCGGTTGCGCAGAGGCGCACCGAACAATGGAACCTGCTAAATACTGAATGCGCAATGCCCAATACAGGAAATGACCAAAGGCTAATGAATACACAATCATAAGAAACACTACAGAACATAACAGTGATGTATACAATACCCCCTCATATCTTTTTTCATTATACATGTATATGGAAGAAGATCTCTGTAGGGGGGGTTGTATACATCACTGTTATGTTCGATCATCCCTCCCTTGTTTCCTTACTTTTTGCCGTTCTGGTATCCCTACATCCTGTTACATTTTCAATGTTTTTTATTACTTTGATACTTGTTACACTACATCTAGATTAGTGTGCGACCCCAAAAAACAATTACCTGTTTGAATAGTTCTGTATGTTCAGTTGTATGCTCCATAAGCGGATATTATCAGAAATCCATAAAATTAATACTCCAGAAGATACACTTGTCAGTCAACTCAGAAGTGCGGACAGAGAATAGGCGGAACAAAAATGTTTGTGCTACACTATATAGCTACAGTGCTACCCCACCTCAATCCTCTTGAAAATTCTTGATCAAGAATCTGAAATGTTCTTAGCAGAAACTCGTGGGCATCCTGTTGGCTTCCTGGTATCCATGCTGGTAGTATTGCTGAGAGCAGTAATTCATTGTACATCATGCATGAATAAATTAAAACTTAGTCTTATAGTGCACTTCTGTCTTACATTTCAGGCCTTTGTACAGCTGCTTTGGAGCTACAGGAGCTACACATGGATGCTGTGGCACTGAATTCCAAGACTGTGTAATGTACTCAGGAACCAGAACTCATTCCCTCTTGTGTGACCTGTGTTATTGATCATTTTTTCATGCAAAATTAATATGCACAACTGCATGATGCTTGCATATGCATGTAGCTAGCTGCTAAACTCACGGTGTAGTAGTTTCGAGGCATACTCCACAATGATTCCTCTTAACACTGGAGTGTGGAAAATGCACTGCAATACGGAATTTGCGAAGCAAGTATTGCCTAGTAAATTCTGTAAGCCTGCACCAGCCATTCTTTCCAGCTAGCCATGCGCATATGCGATGCTGCGGCATTGCGCGCGCAATGCGGCTGACGCGTAGGTTCAAAGTTCACTAATTTATTTTATTCCTGTCTCTTGCCGCTACTAGTACTTAGTGCTACTCACGTGACCCTCAACGAATCAGACGCCTCAGAATCGATCACATGACGGAGCATTAAATCGCTTATTGCACACTTTATAATGCACACTTTTCAAAGATCAAAGGCTGTCTCGGGTCGGTGAGTTGCACTAAGTAGTTTAGATACCACTTTGCCGTGCATTACGGGTTTTAGTGCACTCGGGCAATCTAGTTAAGGTAGGAAACACGGCATCGGAGAAATCGCGCAATTTTGCTCATGAATAATTAATGAGATAACATCACTCGCATACAGTTATTTAGAGTTATTGATCTGTTTACGTTTTCCCATGGCGGCAACCGGAATAAACAAGGGGGGCTTCTCTCTTTGATGCGGCTAGCGGCCCTTTCGAGTTTCAAATCGGTACTCTGATGTGGCCGTGCTGTACTTTGAAGATTTGTTTGAACACTCTTTTTTTTTTTTTTTTTTTTTTTTTTAAGTAAGAAGCTATTCTGGCTTATTGAATGTAACGATGGGCTATCTGAGGGTGAATAGCTAGGTGGAGTGAGCAGGAATGTTTGTGGGTCTGCTGAAGTGGCCGAAGAACAGCCTGGAAAGTGAACAGCCTCCGACAGCTCCCTGGCCAAGGTACTCTAGAGTGTTGACCTTTCGGCATTACAGGCCCCGCCCATTTTCGTGTTAGGGCGAATTTGGCTGGTTTGGTAGCTGGACTGGGCTGGTGAGAGGGAGTAGATGTGTGGCCAAAACTCAGTAACCGAGAGGTGAACGTGGAAAAGCATCCCTAGTTTTGCAGGGGGTAGGTTGACCTTTTGGAAACTGGCATTGGCTTTGGTCTGTTTTAGTTGGCGTGCGTGGAATTTTTTTTGAAAGCCTAGGGTAGCCAAACCTCTGTTTTTGAGGGTGGCAGTGAGCTTTGGGCTGTAGCCTGCAAGTGAGGAGAGCAGGTGGTAAATCCATCCGTAGTTTTTGGGCCTGTTTTGTGTGTGTATTGATGATGGGGTCAGAGTGTGGGTGGGGCCTTGGAGAGGGTCCAAATTTTCAGTTTCGTAGAGGGCCTTAAAATTGAGTTTTAGGGCATTTTCAAGCAGAGGGAGCAGTTTGATGCAAAGTATTGCTGAAACTTGTGTACGCTTTGATGCTGCCCATTTATCCATCAACTTGGTTTCGGAGATCGCGGTACCCATGTTTACTATCTTAACGGTCTCGGGCGGATAATGCACTCGCCTTCGGCTCGTGCATTATCTCGCCCTCGACCGTTAACTAGATTGCCCTCGTGCACTAAAACCCGTAATGCACGGCAAAGTGGTATATAAATATTACATAAATCTGGTCATGGCACATGCTGCGCAAGCCACGAGTCTGCAAGTGGAGCTGGCTATGGAAGAACTTGTAGGAAGAGCTAGCCGCCAGTGTGAAGGACTAGTCTACTGTTGGACGGAGGTTTCGCTGTATTATGTCATGGCTGACCAGCCGAATGACGAGGCTAAGTCCAGGAAGTCTCTTCATGGCAGAATTTCCACAGGAGTGACTTTTGTAAACAAGTCCAAGCATGCGGGGAAAGTACTGTGGCTGAGCTACCAAGGAGAGCCGGTGTGGTATAATGACCTCAGCCCTGGAGACTCGTACAGGCAGCAGACCTATGTACCTATGTTACTCATCCCTGGGTTTGCGTGGAGTGTGACACTGGGAGGTTTGAGCTGATGGAGCTCAATTCCCAGGAGGTCTTGTACCCGGAAGAGAAACACTAGTGGTATTATAACTGAACCCAAACGAACACTGTATGAGCTGTGTCTTGCTACCGTTCGAAATTCTCTTCACCGAACACTCGGCATTAGCCTGCTTGATTATTTGAAACCCAAAGATATTTATCGCCTTCCTCTGCCCTCTCGTGTAGCAGATAGCCTCCTCTCATTAGACTCAGCACTACCGTCTCCCGGACTAGTGGCAAACTAAGTGGCTGCTCTTAGAGATAAACTGAAGTGATAAGATCGTAGGAACCAATGTGTGGCATAGCCTCATTCCCGGGCCCCACTTACCTTCACACTTTTGCAAAATACCTTGGAGTGGAGCTGGAGCTATAGTGTAGATTGTATAGTGCAGCAGCTAGTTTTGTAGTTATGAGACAAGACTGTGTGTATTGAGCTGCATGGCTGCTTCCGTAAGTGTGTGATTTTGTCCATTATCCTGTCTATGTATAACAGTGACATCTGCTGCATGGAATAGAAATAGGTGAGGGTATTGGCATACTAGCATGTGGGACTAGCATGTGAGACTATGGCTTGAAATGATCTTCCAGCCCAATAATTATATCTCATCGCCAGTAACATGCTTCAGAGTTGGATCAACTCGGATGGTAACTGCTAGTACTTCATGATGACCAAAACTGCACTACAATCATTATACCTAGGCTAGCTGTGCATGCTGGCACAAGCATCAAGAATGCTGTATTAAATGAAGCATCTTTTAAAGTCAGTAGCTAGCTATAGCTAGCGTATGGGGGGCATGCAGGGAGAGTGTCCTGCATGGAAGTTGAGGAATGGATGCTTATTATTTGCTGTGTCAGGAAGTGCTGGCAATGAAGTGGATTGGTCAGCCAGGCAGTGCCTCTAGCAAACTTAGAAGAGATTGACTATCCACTTCATTGCCGGCAGAACTATGATTTTGACATTCCGTTGCTTCTGCATGCAACTGGAAGCACACCAGATTGTGCAAGAGCACTTTCATGCCATTAGGATCATACTTGCCAACCGTCCCGGAAACTGACCTTTTGTCCTGCTGTCCCGGAAACAATCAAAATTGTCCCGGAAATTATACACGTGACCTAGGCGTTTACTACGCGTACAAGCAAGTCTGTCTGACAACTTGAACTACTAGCTACCTGCAGATGAGTGCCAGTACCAGTGGGTCAGAACAGTTAGAACCGGTGTCCAAGAAGGCCATGCAAGTGGCATCCCGATTGGAAGCGCTATAATGTGTCCTCAAGCATGCTTTCTGCGCTATAATGTGTCCTCAAGCATGCAGAAAGGGAGCCTCTTTCGTCCGTTGTAAATTCTCTCCAGACTACCCTAGGAATGCTGCTGTGCAGTGGATCAAAATTGTCCTGCACAAGACAGCAAAATCCTGCAAAATAAGCCTGCATATACAAAACTCAGGGTTGGGAAGTATGTAGGATTAGCAGAACCAGAGCTAAGTTCTCTGGCATGCATTGCCAAGGAGGCTGGAGTGATGTTGCAAGGGTTGTCACCATCAACAAATTGCAGGGGTTTTTTGCATCATATTCTCAGAGTAAAATAGTTATTGATTTCAGCCTCACTGACATACAGAATATATGCCAGACCAGTTAACCTATTATGTTGCCTAGCTGTTCAAGTGTTTGCATAGAGTCTAACAAGCTATAGATAATATACCAACAAGCGTGCCCTTCACTTTGCTGTTTTCTCCAGCACGCGATCACTATGGTCACAGGAGCCAATCTGTGCTGGGGAAAATTCGATCGAGGGCCTAGCCCGCTAGACTATTTTGCTATAATTATGTGCTGGGGAAATTCAATTGAGGGCCTAGCCCGCTAGACTATATGCTATAATTATTGAGGATCTTGTTTTTGAGGTTGACTTCCAAAACATTTGGCAAAGCTGTGTCTCAGCCAGAGGGTATAGCTACTTGTTGGAAGATGATTGGCTATAGCTACCTACATGTAATGCATGCACTCAACCATCATGATTGTAGTTCTACTGACCAAACTCTCAGACTTGGACAGATAGAATTAACTCTGATGCACAATGTATACACGCTACTAATTTACACTAAATATTACTATACTAAACAGTTCCTCAAAGCAGAGTGGCATGTGCACATTTGGTATACATTGGTTCGAAGATCGTTGACTAAGCATGGTGCATGGTGCTGCGTGCAGGTAGGGGTGTACAGAAATTGTATTTTCATACAAAGTCATGTCATTAACTCTGTTACAGTATTGCTAATACATTCCGTCCTTTGTTTGTTGCAGTTCCATTGTTACTACATAATCATAGCTTTCTTATTTCTTGCACGACCAGTGCCCTTCACAAATTATTAAAATAAAACAGGAAGCTGAAACTAATGATACAAACACTGGTATAAACATTTCTGTTGCATGCATTCATTGATAAAATAGCTGATTAAATTAGTAGGGAGGCCACTGCAATCACAATGAATATCATTGCAAAACCACTGCTAGAAGCCAATCCACCTGTACAGGGGATCAACAAATAAACATCATCACTTTGGATCTCATCAAACATTAAAATGGGCAGGGCCATGAACGCTGGAAATGGAGGCCCAGCCAGGCAAGACGCCTGAAGACAGCTTGTTTTATGCCTGCCAGGAGCAGGAAGTAAGGTAACAGAATGTTAGTTGCAGGGGGTATGCGATCCATGCCAGGTATAGGATTACCAATAACTTGAGATGAGTAGGCAGATCACAGCATTCGACGGAAATGGCCTCTTGTCATTCTACCTGACACTGTGGAGCATCTGCAGTATTCCCACAACCAGTTACTCTTTCAAACGTTAACGGTATTACAACCACAAACTGTATGTACATTTACTCTTTCAGAACTCTGGACGATAAATGCTTAGCAATCATGCACATTTTGTTAGCATGCCGTAACCAGGAATGGATGCACACATAGATAATGTATTCGATCGTTCTGCTGTTTTAATATTCTGCTGTTCCATGTTTTCCAGTAGCAGTAATTCTTGCATGTGGGTGAAAAACTTCTTTGTCGTTAATTAAAAAGACAGAGGTGGAGGAAGAACACAAAAGTTTCTTGATCACTCTTGTTTGATAATTCTAGTGCATCATCTGCAGCGACGTACTCACCGTTACAGGATGGATTGATGCTTGTCCACGTCCCATTGTTGACAGCCTGCAGGCAGGTGCGCACATTGGTTCCATCCAATGTGTAGCCCTCGTTACAAGTATAGGTAGCAGTTGTACCTACGACGGGTGGAGTTTCTTGTGGCTGGTAGCTCACCATGCCATTGGTGATGATCAGAAGAGGGCATTCGATACCTACAAAGAATGATGATGTCACTATGATGTCACTACACTGAAGATAGACGTTTTAGATAATGGTCCATCACCAGCCATGTGTGCATGACAGTAAGCAATTGCTTCATAGCAAATGATAAGAAGTTTGCCAACTGCCAAACAACTCTACACTGAAATCAGTCAATGGCCCGACAATTTTCCACTGATGTCACCTCCTGTGTACTAGCACTCAGAGCACCTGAGGAAACCACACTTACATCTCTGTGTCCCTCTGGTGCAGTCTGCTGAGGCTTCCTGGGATCTGCTATACTACCATCTTCACCTGTTGAAATACTAATAAATCAACATCGTCGGATTGCCCTGATTTTCACCTAGAACACACTGTACAGTGTACTCCAAGTTTGGGTACATTAGCTTGTTGCATGGGTATTGGAGTCCATTCCCTAATACATTCTCTATACGTACCTCTGGAACACAATCAAAATTAAGTATATACCTCATACATAACTTTGCTCATTACTTTGTCATGTTACGGATTTGCTCCCCTTGAAAGACTTTCTAAATGAAACACTGCAGCGCATTCTCTGTGAAAATCAGAGCAACCCAAAGCTGTGCACACAGGAAGTGATATCGAGTGGAAAATAGCAGATTTGGGTTATTCAAGTGGCAACCACACTGCTGGTAGAAGTGCAACTCGATCAGTGGCACAGCCAGGATGTATATAGAAGTGCCTGCATGGGCACTGATGAGTGGGGGAGGTGCAGCGTGTGTGAGAGCCGCACAAAAATTATAGGTGAGTACAGCATCTCCCACTGAGTACAGCCTCATGATCACTACACCGAAGCCCCTAGGCCTCACTGTTGCCACGTGGTCATCATATAGTCCTCATGGGTAATTGGCATTAAAAATGTATTCAACTGCAATGGTTACAGTGATGTACTCACGGTTGCAGGATGGATCACTTCCTGTCCACGTCCCATTATTGATGTCCTGGCAGGTACGCATGTTGTTTCCGCTCAGTGTGTAGCCATTGTTACAAGTGTAGGAGGCATTTGCACCTTCTAGGGGTGGAGTTCCTGGTGGTTGGTAGCTCACCATGCCATTTGGGATGGACAGAAGAGGACAGTCATCAACTAAAATGAGGATATCATAGTGATGTCACATAATGAGTGGGACAGTGACTATAAATCACGTGTCCACTCAGCCATTTGCTATGTGTGGTGTAACAAGAGATTATATGAGACAATATACCGTATGGCCGGAAAATTTGGCGGGAATTAAATTCGGCGGATTTGCACTAAAAAGCTGTGAATTGTATTTGGCGGACTAAAATTTGGTGGATTTGGAAATTTGCAGCAAGAATGATGTCATACTAACTGCACGGCCGCGTGGCCGCGGAGCGCTCGGTGGTTTACATGCGAAACATGTGTCAGTAGGCTGCGATGGAGTCCGAGTTTGCGGTGGAGAGCTGCGTTCAAGGTACCACGTCTACAAAAACCTCTGGGATGCGAGTGTAGGAGAGGAACTGCCGTGCGAGTGGTAACAAAAAGGACCCATACGCAGTTAGCCTCGTTCCCAGGCCTCCGCCCAGATTTTATCTCGCAGCCGTGGAGAAAAATCGGGCATCGTCGGCCATGTACCCAGGAAGATATCAGCTGCTTGCTCACTATTTCTGGTAGATCAGCTGTTTGCTCGCTCTTTCTGAGACAGAGGATTACGAGTGCGTGTACGAGCATCACTATGAGACAAGCCCACATGACGTCATGATTGGCGGAATTTAATTTGGCGGTGCGTTCATAATCCGCCAAACCGCCAAATTAAATTCCCCGCCAATTTTTCCGGCCATACGGTAGCCAGGCTTCCACCTGGCTGTTTGTCACTGACAAGTGATGAACAGCTGGGTGGGGGCCTGGGAATGAGGCTATCATTAAGGCACAAATTGTTATACAGGTACATATATCAGTTAATGCGACCCTTGATGGATGAACTACCTCCATCTCACTGTAAGTACAATGCATCTATATCACTGTGAAAAAAGAAGGGTGCTTTAACCCAGATATGGGTTACTTCAGATACTATCTCAGTTGAAACAAACATGTCTACAAGCATGTATACAAGCAGCTATATTGCATAAAGAATTTTGAGCACGTAGGTTCAAAATTTGGGTCCGTTCCAAACAGTGGAAATCCCATCACTACTCAAGCTAGTGCTTCCACAATGTGTCTGAGAGCAAAAGCTGCACTGAAGCCATGCATGCTTTTCAACATCCTTCATGGGAAAGTCACTTCTGCTGCTCCAAGTAATTCTTAAACTTCCCGTCCAAAGTTGTTGTTGCAGTCAAGGTCCCCCCCCCCCCCCAACTTGAATCTTTGCTGCATGCTTCCCCTTGAAATTACCCAGGAAGCATTAATGTATGCAAGACAACTCATGCCACCCCCTCATACTTTGCCATGCTTCGATTTTGTCCCTCCTTGAAGGAATGAAACACTGCTGCTGTTGTCTTGGTTGCTATCTGTAGCTATTCTGTTGTACGGCCTCAGGAGATTTTAGAAACAAAGTTGAGCAGTGATGCACATGCAGTACAAAAGTCTAGCTTGTTCGAGCTAATATCAATGAAGGGATATTATTTTGCTCAACTATAAAACAAACAAAGTATCGTTTTATTGTAAAAGGCACATGGGACAGAGATGCATGATATGGCAGATGAGCACATGGATAGATAGACAGATGAGTGGGTGGGTAGATAGATGAACAGTATAATGGATACATAGACAGAGACGTACGTTGATTGCACTCGTTGCTGGGCAGGTTAAGTGTGAATCCAGGATTGCATTCGGTGCATGTGACAGTGGTGCCATTAGCCTCTTCTTGACACTCCTCGCAGTCAGCCGAACATGGTTCTGGAGGTGACAAGGAACAGCAACAGGTATACATGCTTTCCCACCACCACATTATCTCCCTAGCTCCAAGGGAGAAGCCACACTTAAGTTGATTGCTTCTACCCCAAGGCATGAAAGTACTCACATGCATGTGATACTGCACAAAAGTACTCACATAGTCAGTTTGGCCACTCAAAATCTGAAAGGGTGAAACAGCAGGCACGTAGTCGGGGGGGGGGGGGGGGGGGGGGGGGGTTCGAAATTATGGAGCTGATCAGTATCACATGACTATACTGCACATGCACATGGCACGTATAATAATAAGCTATAGCTGTGATGGCAGGGACGAAAAGAAAGCCGGTCCCAGATCGAGAATCACCAAAACCAGTGAAGACGAACTAGGACTATCCGGCACCAGTATTTCTTCTCCTTTGAATTCTTCTAAGGCATCTGTCACTATAAGTCATGAGCCTGAGTCTATGGAAGTTATGAATGACCTAGGGTTTATAATTAAACCACCCATGACTGCTGCAGAAGTCTCTGCATGAAGCTGTTGGTGCACTCAGTAATGGGCAGAAGTATAAGCTGCTGACAGATCACTACAAACCAGGAAGTGGCTCTGTCTCTCCTAATGTGTTTGCTGGCTGCAAGAAATAGTAGATGGAGGTTCAAGTTTGCAAGTTTTATGGTTTGTTCACTAGAGTGTGAACGAGATGCTAGTGCCTTGCATCGTCTGTGCAATTTCATGCGTGCTGGAATGCAGAGTGATGACATCATTGGCATACTCACTACCAACACAATGTTGATACTGACACTTTATTTGTTGAGTCACATCCCAGCTAAGTAGCATTACTGTTTCACTCCAGATGACTTTCTGTATAATATATATTCAGTACAATCATACAATCTTTCTGTACATACATCTTTCTGTACATAGCTAGCAATAGTATTTTGATGGGTCAAGGGAAGGAGGGTGGGGTGAAAGGCACAATTCATGGGTTGAGCTTGTAGAGGATGTCTCGTTGCATGCCGAATGGAAGCAGTGCCCATGCAGTGTGAAGGATCAGAGTGATGGCAACGACCATGAGATGCCCTTGATATACCAAATCAAGCCTTTCACATTTCCTTTCCAGATTGAGAGTGAGATAGTCACAGAAACCAGAAGGCTGTAGCAGTGCTGTGGCATAGCACGAAGGTGCTATGAGAGCCCATCCAGGTAACTGAAATATGACCCTGGAAAAAACGTTTCTGCAACAATCGATCAGCACTACGCGCCTCTGTTCACTGCCTTCAGCAGTGTCTATATTGAACCCCCATCCTGGAAATCCTTGCTATGCGCTGAACAGCATGTACATGGCTTTGCCATCGAAAGCCCTTTGCTTGATTCAGGCGGAAGTGCATGGTGAGTTGGGAAGGAGTACACACAGGGTTAGCCTCATTCCTCGGTCCCTGTCTTGGGCCTGGGAACGAGGCTAACACAGGGTGCATGGATCTGTGCCACAATTGACTCGGAAGGAAGTGGTGAGTTGGGAAGTACACACAGGCGCGGGTGCATGGATCTTGCCACAATTGATTCAGGAGGAAGTGGTTAGTTGGGAAGGAGTACACACAGGGTACACAGCTGGTATATAGGCAGCCCTTCAAGCTACCACAACACATTCTCCAGTTGAAAGTTCAAATAGTAGTGAACCTATAAGATTACCCTGAGGGCCTCTCTTAGGTTAAAAAAATGTACTGGATAGGGCATATAGCGAATTTGGTGGGTATCGCATAGACAAGTGGGTCTATCCAGGGCCGGCGGAAGCAATTTTGGCTTGGTACGGCAAAATGGGGTATGTCCACTGCGGAAGGTAGTGTGTAGAGGCGCGTAGTGCTGATGTGTATATCGCGCAAAGCACGGAAAAAAATTTTCACAGTCATTTTTCAGTTGCCTGGAAGGGGTCTCGTAGCACCTTCGCACTGCACTGCCACTGCTGTCTGGTTTCCGTGCAATCCATGACCGTCTCACTCTCGACGTGGAAAGGAAATGTACGCTGCGCTGGTAGCTAGCCCACGCCTACTAATTATAAGGCGACGAGTTTTTCGCTGCTGTTATACCACTTCCTGGCTCCACCCCTTTCTAAATCGTGGTAGTCAGCACGTAGTTGTTCGCCATCGTATACCGTACTCAACAAGCGCCCGGTATGCGTCCAGACACTTCAACAAGTTTTGCTGCATTGCAACTGGACTCGTAAACAGACTTTCCCTCGAGCCTGGTCCTCAGTACGTAGCTATGTATCCACGGAGGAGGACGCTCAGTGCCGCCTGACGTTGGCAAGTACCATGGTTTGTCAAAACATTGGTCCGGCAGTTGCCGGGTCTGCTGGACCTGTTCCGCCGCCCCTGCTATCCCATTCACAAAGCTGAAAGTGACATCTGTATGACATTCAGCATTCAAACCACTCCTAATGTGCAGAAATTACTGATACTATAATACACACTCAGCAAACCATAGAATGTCTTCAGTAAATCATATAAGTATTAAAGTAGATCAATCCCGCATGTCTTTATACTCACCACAGGTGGGAGCGTTCCCAGACCAGCCTGTAGCCTGGCAGGTGTGTGTTGCCCCTCCAGCCAGCCCATACCCACCATTACAGCTGTAAGTGGCCATCTGGTTCAATGTTGTTCCTTGAGACACATCCACCGTGCCATTAGATGGAGCAGCCGGTGTACCACAGTCAACAGCTGGAAGAGAAAGTAGCAACCAGTCAGAACCAAGATCAGGATGAATTCGTAAATCTATCGCCCTTGTTCCAACATGGTTCTCTAACTACAGGCATGAATTCCCTGCCCAGACCACTCCACAGCTGTAGTGATGTACTCACGGATGCAGGATGGATCACTTCCTGTCCACGTCCCATCACTGACGTCCTGGCAGGTACGCATGTTGTTTACACTCAGTGTGTAGCCACTGTTACAAGTGTAGGAGGCAGTTGCTCCTATGACGGGTGGAGTTCCTGGTGGTTGGTAGCTCACCATGCCATTGCAACTGCCTCCTACACTTGTAACAATGGCTACACACTGAGTGTAAACAACATGCGTACCTGCCAGGCCGATAATCGTTTCGTTCTTTACTGCCATAGCGTATGCGGGTACCTGTCTGTGGCGTTCCTAGGTTTTCATTCACAAGCTAGTTCTTGGCCAACAGCTGCTTCCCAAGGTTCCGGATAAATGCGGTAGCCTCGCAGCCGGCCCTTCGTACTTCTTTTCTCAGAGAAGTTGCCGCAAAACATTTTCGTGGGTAACCCAATCCACAAAAATATTATGACACAAATAATAAAACACGAAAATTTCCAGATTTACGGTAAATATCACAAGTTCACCTGTTGCAGCTAAATGCTACGGCACATGATCGATGCAATCATTTCTGACAGGAGCGCATAATGAGGTGGAGGAGCGGAAGGAAGGAGCGTGAAACGACCACGCAAAAGATTAAAAATTGAAAATGTACCCATGGTAGTCCCGTTACTATTTTTAGCATGCACGTGTATCGTTGTCGTTCATACTTATACATTGTCAATCTCGATGGGAGAGAGAAAAGATAGTGTCGTGGGATGTTTCCCAGCAGTCATGAACTCCAGAAAAGCAGAAGGGGTGGTTAGTCAAGACACCCGCTTGGCTGTGTGAAGCGGCTCGATCGACTGCACAGTCATACAGCACTTTCTTGAGGTCTGTCACTACCAGTATGTCATTCCCCCGCCTTGCTACCATTGGAGTCCTGATACTGGCTGTTGTCTAGTAGTCATCCTTCGTGAAGTCTCCGTATGCATGCGAGCCAAAAATAGTAACGGGACTACTGTGGGAACATTAATCTTTTTGCGTGGTCATTTCACGCTCCTTCCTTCCTTCCACTCCCGCTCCTGTTGCCGATCGACCATCAAAGTTATGTCAGTTCTGACTTAAAAGGTGGCCAAATGTGCCTCATAGGTAGCATACACATGTATCTCCATATACAGTGTAGGCAGTGACAATATATCAGGTCATGACATACTACTGGCTGGGTGAGTAATACGTTGATATGCCAGTATACGGCTAATCCAATGTATCTCACCTAGTGCATGTTTGGCAGCAGTGCATCAAATACATTCTTCAGAATCTTCACCGTGTCCAGGTTATTGGCAGCTGCAGATAGAAGAGAGTATATTATTTTAGAGTGAGTATTGATCAATGGGCGCTGAACCCAACATACCAGTTTGGAACACTAGTAAAAGTCCGTGTTGTTTTAGATTCGCGTTTAAACTTCTTGAAAGGATTTGATTAGCTATTTTAAAGCTAGTGCACCTCTCTGACAATTTAGTTAGCTACAATTAATAACACCGTACTTTTAACTTCACTCTCTTCAGCTGCCGATCCCCAATTTGTTCCGTGCTTGACTATGGCGCTGGACAGCTCCCAGTGCAGAAGTCCAGGTGAGCTGAAATCGATATCCCTCTCGTGGTATTCTCATTAGCGTGATGCATGCCTCCCAGTATAGAAGTCTCACCCCCCCCCCCCCCCCCCCCTCCCCCCCTTGTGGCGTTCCTGTCAGCATAATGCACCTCCCAATTCTCTCGTAAGCAGTCATGCGAGCGAGCCTCTGGTATAGCTCACTGTTCTGATGCTGCGAGATCGAGGTTGTGTGCATCACAAGTCTGGCCCTGCCCCCAGGCCGAACCCCCACATCCGCTACACACACACACACACAATCACACACAAACACACCCATATAATGATGATGGCTAACAACACTAACTACGGCAATTTTTGCGTACTGAGGGTTGCAGATCATTATACCTAGTGATATGTTGCAATATGGACGTCAGGAGCTCATAAGCACCGTGAGGCAGGGCTCCGGCGGATGTGATTTATTAAATGGAATACCAAGTTACGATAAGAAAAACATTTCTGACATTTTAGATTAAAATTAATGCTAATCAAGGTGAAAACACTGCTTCAAAACAACAACAAAAATTTCCCCTAAACTTTGATCATTAGTAATCTCCAGTAATCCCTAGTAATCTCTGGTGGCAAAACTGTAAGCTGGTGGCAAAACTGCTGAGATTCTGGGAATGAGGTTAAGGTACATGTACATGTGCTCTGTATACATGTAGTTGTTGTTTGTAATTGAATAACGTGATTGTGATTTCCTGCCCACTAGGGCTGAACTGAACCTCAGTGGGTTGAATGTTATGAGATCTCGAGGGACTGGGAATGAGGTTAAGGCATGAGCCAGTCTGTAATTCCTACTGTATTCCCTATCGTATGTACAACGGCAATCTCTAAGACTTCGCCCCAAGTATGCAGAGGTATGAATCATGCCATACTATATCCCAGAGTTACACACTGGCTCACACATTAACCTCATTCCCAGGTCTGGCATTTTCACCCCAGCATTTGTTGGTAGTACTGCATGCAAGCGACAACGCTGGGGTGAGAAGGCATGGGTACAAAGCTAGCATGGTCTATGTGGATACAAACAACTGCAGGACCTACTGGTACGTACTTTCAAAGCTGGTTCTTCCACTTCCTACCATGAGCTTGAATTGTCTTCCGGAGATGAGGGTCGTGGCCCACTTCCTTGCCACCAGGAGCACCTCTGCAATGCCATCCACACAACAGCCAAGGGTGAAACAGTCATGGGTACGAACCAGTAGCTCCACTTGGATTGCCAGGCCTGGAGGAAGGGAGTAAGGGTGGGAGGGAGGGAGGGAGGAAGGGAGGGAGGGATGAAGGAATCAAAGAAAAGTATGGAATGGAATCATAGAGTAGTATGGAATGGAGTGTGTGTGGTGGGTGTGTAAGACTGCACCTTCTCCAAGAGGCCCCTTCTAGGCTTCCTCCCCATCACAATAGAGGCATTGCCAGGAAGGAGGAGTCTTCAAACCCTTGTCGACCTTTGTACTCTGAGATGGTAGAAATAGAGAGAAGAGGTGAGTCATCGGTACAGGTGGGAATTAAGTACAGACTCTGTGGGAAAGAACAGACTTATAACACTGAGTGAAAAAGGATCTACATTCCTTATACTCCGCCAAAAATTCTGGTGGCTTCAATCAGATTGTAGAACAATGAAATATTGCCCCTGAGATCACTGAAGTACAGATTCACCAGCATGTAACAATTCAAAGATGCTGTCAAAACTGATGATTTCAGCATGTTTCTTACATGTACATGTACCTTTGGAAACAGCAGAGTTCCGTCACACCCACAACATAATTATTACTTTGGAAACCTATTTCCCCCCCACGCATGATACTAACAGCGATCCACGTACACTGGGGTTGGTTGGGTCTGGGACCAAGACTAGAGAATCATGAGCTACTCTCTCTTGAGCTCTCACTATTAATGCAAGGCCTGAGGAATGCGGAAGATTTGGGAGCATGCTATGGTAATTAGTGAATCATAATGGTTTGGGTGGACATCAGAGTGAGAGTAGCATCATCAATGAATAAAGGATTCCAGGGACAAGTAGTTAGCACCTTGATAGCCTAGTCCTTCTGTTCATGCTGGTATCCAAGGTAACTTCTGTAGTGAGTTGTGTTGACATTATTCATAGTTGTTACACATCGCTCATCATTGTGTACCTAGTAGTCACTGCACAATCATTCATTCTTGAACTCAGTAGAAGCAGTGCTAAGTGTATGTATGACTAGAAACAAAAAATTTTCTTACAAAAATTACAAATGATTTAGTGATGGCCACCCCGATCGACTCCCGAAAAAGCAGACAAACAAGGAATGCCATTAACCAGCCTCAGTCCCATCCCATTGAAAAATGTAGAATTTAGGGATGGGATGGGACTGAGGCTGGTTAATGGCATTCCTTGTTTGTCTGCTTTTTCGGGAGTCGATCGGTGTGGCCATCACTAAATCATTTGTAATTTTTGTAAGAAAATTTTTTGTTTCTAGTTTGTGAGGTTTTTTGAGCACATGGAATGCGTAACTTTCCTGATGTCAGATTTTATTAATTGCCTTGATGGATGTGAACCTTCTGCTGGGCACTGAGCAGGCTTTGATGCTTCATTCTATTTCCACTAATAATATGAGTATTCCAAAACTCTAGCCTCACTCACAGTGGTATATACATGTTCCGCACTGTAGTTATGTCATGAAAAGAAAGCCACGCCTCCAAGATGGCATAGTCACGATAGATCTTGGCAAGAACCGGTTGGTAGAAATTCCTCGCAGCGGTAGTAAGGCACCAGATGATGGATTCACAAGGATTCAGCTGATCACCAAGCGCCTGAAATGCTGTAAAAAAGAATGCAACGTGCGTTTGCATGTGAACTGCGCATGCGCATTTGGCACGCGTGACCTCTGGTTGCATCAAAATGGCTTCGTGCTAGCAATTCACGGAATCGTAGCTAGCCAGCAGTGCCGTTCTTGCCAGTATGTAGTCAAAAGGGCCGAAAGGAGCTACTACGACGAAAGTGATGTTGTTCTGTGAGTGAACTAGCTCAGGAAATGCTTTTGTTGTCCAGCTATGCTAGTCAATGAGAAAGAAGAAGAAGAAGAAGAAGAAGAAGAAGAAGAAAGAAGATGACGAAATCGGAATTTTACGGCGACTTATTACTCGACTCCTGCGTACTCTCAGGTACGTTTGCGAGTGTTTTTGTGAACTGCTAGGCAGTATCATTCTGTCTGCATGCTTGGTTTGGGGGGTAGTAGCTTCTTTGGCTGTTTTCCTGCTGGTGCATCAGTATGGTATTTCGAAATTTCCTTAGCCATCCCTAAATAGAGAATGCTACCGCGTTCTCTGATAGCTGAACAGTAAATATGCAGAATGGACTTGAAATAAAAGGCATACCACCAGCCTTAATTGTGAGTTCTCCTTGATCAGGGGTGTAATCAATAGCTTGCCACAGATGATGCCACTCCGATCCCTACCCCGTTGACCTGTGTAATGACCCATGCAATATCATTCATAAGATTCCCCATTTGCTTAAGCCTCTCTTCCAATTCTGTGAGTATAATGCAAGCAGAAGCTCAAGGTAGGCTAGCTGTGTTATTAACATACTTGACGTCACATCACTACTCACCAATCCTTCTGTTTCCTCAACCATGGCATGGATGTGGGAGAGTCATACCTCCCTTCAGCTGTTCAGCACTAAGTTCATTCATCTCCTTACACCATTTGAGGGTGTACGCCAGCAACAGGGCTCTCTCAGTAGCAGAATAGCTGGTCCTCTCTCCATGCATGTTCTGGGATGAAGTGTCCATGGAGTGAATCATCGCTGGAGCTGTAATGTTGTGTTGGGGGATCTGGAGGGAACAAATTTGTGGAGTGATATGTTATAGTTATATCACGCCTAGGAGGGATGTATCTGATTTACAGTCACGAGCACGAGTTCGCGCCCGAGGGCGAGTGAATGTAAATCGGATACATCCCAACTAGGCGTGATCTAACTGGCTTATCTCACGGCTACGTCATACTGCAGCACGGTTGCTACGGAGTCTCCTTGGTAACCGCTTGCATCATACTGCAGCACGGTTTAGTCTGGCTTCAGTTCAGTGTGTATTATTAGCTAGCTAGCTGGCTGCACAGTAGTTGATGTTGCCGTTGAGAAGCAAGTAGCTGGTTGTTCGCGCGATTCTCGAGGCGTATTGGGTCTATACTCCGCAACGGATGGCGTGACAGCGAGTGATTTCGAAAACGGGACGACTCCCACGTTGGAAATACGAAGAAGGGCCATCTTTGATGCTATTCAAAGCGGTTTAAACGTAGAAGGAAAGCGAAGAGAGAAGCCTAGTGCTCCCGTAAATGCAAAGGGACTGAAGACAAAACGACTGAACGTGAGGTGAGCTGTAAGGATCTAACTCCGTTAGTTTCTGGTCTCCGTGGTTGGTTCTGGCCACACGAGAGTATGCTTACAGCATGAAGCAAAGCGATAGTAGCCGAAAGCTCTGTGCTGACCGTCCATCTATCGCATAGACCCATAGCGCTTGCGCACGAATACCTAGCTACTTCTGAACTGTTGATCTAGACTACAGACTGCTTAGCTACATAATTCTCCACTGATCTGTGTGAAATACTGTGACTTTTGACGTTCACAATGCTACGACCAAGCGGTTGAACAAACCGTGAACAGTGGGGCTTCCCAGAGCATGTATCAAACATCAAAGGATATACATGCCCTGGTCCAGGGCACGTATCAAACATCAAAGGGAAATACATAGCCCCTGTTGCTGTAGCGCATTTACAGTGACTACCGGCACGTTTGATACGCCCACGCAACGTGAGATAAATATGTGTATAGTACTTTCATATTTAATCATGGTAATATACCACACTGACATCACAGACACTGAATATTAATCTGAATATCTTTTAAATGGTTATGAAGTCTGGAGAAGAGGCTATAAAACCTTGGAACAAGGCTATGATATGAAACCTGGGAACAAGGCTATGGAACAAGGCTATGAAACCTGGGAACGAGGCTATGAAAAGGCTATGAAACTTCTATAAAGTCCTGTGTGGTTGGGTGTATCCATGCCCAGTGTATTAGCTCGCGCACCAACCGAATAAATATTTCAAGAAGTTTGAAACATTGAAATATTTCAAGAAGTTTCAAACTTCTTGAAATATTTATTCGGTTGGTGCGTGAGCTAATACACTGGGCAAGGCTATGAAACTTTGGAGCAAGGCTATGTATGAAACCTGGAACAAGGCCATGAAACCTGGGAACAAGGATATATGAAACCTGGGAAGAATGCTATGAAACCTGCTATAAACCTGGGAATGAGGCTATATTAGTACCGGCAAATAATCAATAGGGTGCACATATGTCTTTTAGCTTGAGAGTTAGCTTGGTTTTTTGTCAACAGAACAGAGCCTGTCAATGTTTTTATTTCAGGAGACAGCTAAGACTTGTCATGGAGATAGCCATGATGGGATAGGGGTACGATGGAGAGGAGGAGAGAGAAAGGAAGACAGGCAGGAGAGGGAGAAGCACAACACCATTAATAGGATCAGCTTGAGGAATATAGTCAGCACACAGAGCTATACAGCAGTTCTGAGTACCTTTGATGGGTCGAGTACACTTGCTGGCACCAAGTGCTTCACCAGTCGTGAGATAAACTGCAGGAGAGGGGAGGAGAGGGGAGGGGAAGGGAGGGGAGGGGAGGGGAGGGAGGAGAGGGGAAGGGAGGGGAGGGAGGGGGAGGGGAGGGAGGGGATGGGGATCAAGGGAGGGGATGGGAGGGGAGTGAAACGTCACCACTGAATGGTACACAGAGAGAAAAAGATCATGTTGTTTGCCACAAGGGGTTGGTGGTTACAGATACGGAGTGCATTTATTATCCACTTCCTGATTCTCAAGGTCAGGCATCCAGGGTTTAGCTTCTATTGGGGGGGGGGTGGTTATAATTAGTTAACCATGTATGCACCTCTTCATGTTGGGCACCTGGGCTGCAAACATGAAGACAGCTGTCTTGATCCAACTCCTGGTCTGGTGGAATTCTAAACGCAGGAAAGAGGACAGAAATTCCACACAAATTTAAACACTAAACACAGACTGCATCAAGAAGAGCATGACTATACTACAGTTAACATTAGCCTCGTTCTCAGGCCGCCTGGGAACGAGGCTAAGATCACATACAATAATATTGTTGTTCACAAGTATATACGTAGCATCATAGCATTAAGTGTTAAAAGGGTACTCCTGTTCCCTTGCAAGAAGCCACTACGATTCTACCAATCTTCCATCACAAACCCACAAATACTAGTAGCAGTGGCGTAGGAACCACGGGGGCAACGGGGGCTGGTGCCCCCCCTAACATTGTCCACGGTTGAAAATAAAGGCGTACCCTCATACGGCCGGGCGCATGCATGCCTTGGCCAAGCATTGTGACACACTGGCCCCTCCACCTGACCACGAGTAAGACGCGAGTTTCAGAGAGAACTGTGGAAGGGTGCAGTGACTGATGATGGCGCAGAGACGGACCGATACATTCTTTGGCCAGCAAACTTGCCCGGTTCACGGTAAGTGTTTTATTTCGCGGTAAGGTACTAACTACTTAAACTGGCTCTAGCCTAGGGCGAGACCCCCAGCCGAAGCAGCTGCCACGGCCATCGAGAGTAATAGCATACAAGCTTCAATTGTTAGTATTCCCTAATGCATAGCTGGCCATTTGGTCGCATGTCTGCCACTGTGTTCGCAATCAAACTTTCCTCTGGGCTGTCTGTTTGATGGTAATGTGGTATCCACCATATTGTTGATTTACACTAGTACTATTACCTTTGCCCCTGCGTTTTGCAGGAGCTCCGTAATGGATTCTCCAAACTGCTCAGGTGAGTCAACACACTCCATCCAACACATGTGTACACAAGACAATCACTAGAATACTCGTGTACCTACAAGCAATTAATGTTACCTGGCTGGCAGAGAGTGATAAAAGCAAATATTTTAAACTGCAGGTGACAGCAGTTCAGATGAGCATCAAGTGATCACGAGGCAGAAGTGCAAGCAGTAAGTTAGAGTTTGCTACCCTAATCTTAACTATCGACTAAATTATAACCCTACGCAGGGCCAAGACTCTCCAAGAAAAAGTACTGGATGGCCTGATGGGAAAGGAACAGGAACTTGAACTCGAAATTCGAGAGGTGCCTGGGAAGGGGAGAGCAGTGTATACCCTGGCACCCATTTCCAAGGGCAACTCTGTCCTGGAATATAATACTTACAAAGTCTACAGGCGAGAAGAGAGGAGCACACATGAACAGGAGTACGAGTTCAACGGGGAGGGGTGCATGGTTCTTGAAGTCGAGACAGCTGATGGGTGGTTCTGTTTAGACGCCACTCGGCGCCACAATACTTTGGGACGTCTCCTGAACCATTCCCCCCCCCCCCAGCCATGCAACACTCAAGCCCCACAAACCACTGAGAGTAAATGGAAACTCAGGGTGGGCTTTTACTCAATCAGAGACCTTGCTTCCAACACCGAGCTTACATGGGATTATGCCTGCCCTCCTCGAGGGCAGAGTTGGCTGATGAGGAGACAGAGAAAGCAGGTACGTTGTGGAACATGAGTATAGAGGACGTAATCACCGGTGATTTGGACACCTGATGCAATCGCAGGATAAGCCAACTGGGCCAGCGAGACCCACTATATCTGAAAAGGTGAGTGAGCTCTAGGAACAGAATGTGCAATATACCCTGGACACATTCCTGCCATGTACAATCTAATCCTAACCCTGAAGTATGCATGTAAACATTTACCTTCACTACATTAGGGTAACGGAGGAGCAAAATTAAGGGGAGGGTTTGAAGGTAGGCTTGCCACTAGCTCCAACTGTATGAAAGAGTGCATGTAAACATTTACCTTCACCACATTAGAAGGACGGAGCCAAGAAGGAAGGGTCGAAGGTTAGCATTTGTACACTGAAACATGTTCATGGCGTTTGCTTTCAGCACTTATTAACTCCATAGAGGAAGCAGTCACAAGCGATGGGGAAGGCCAGGACCTCTGTTGTGGTAGGGAGGGAGGTGGGTGGATTCATGACAAAAACCAGTGGCGGATTTAGGGGGTGCAAATGCACCCCCCTTTGGGGGCACATAAATGATTATGCCGGCAGCAGTGGCATGCAGCAACAACAACCAGGGATAATAGGCTGATGCACAGTTACACAGTCACGTATCAGTTCCTTACTGATCTTCAGACGTTTGACTAGGCCTAGAGTTGCTTCGGTTCTGACTTCCAGCTAGTTTTATAAACTTGGCAACTCACTTAGCTAGCTACCGTACCACCTATGTAGCTACGTAGGCCAGAGTACGTAGGCTAGGCAGAGAGGCTAGCCTAGGTAAACATTTAAACATTTTTTTGTACACTTAATTGGAACAGAATTAATCCAAGTTGAGAGCAAGAGCACATTGCGAGAGTCATGCAGACGGTCACGGATTGCACGGAAACCAGAGAGCAGTGGCAGTGCAGTGCAAAGCACGAAGGTGCTACGACAGCCCATCCAGGCAACTGAAAAATGACCCCGAAAGAAATTTCCCGCGCTTTGCGCGGAAGACAGATCAGCACTTTGCGCCTCTGTTCACTACATTCACCACTGAACCCCCCTTTCCAAATTTCCACTGAAAACTGCCCCCACAGAAAGAAAGTAAATAGTGACGTCATACTTTTCCGTCGCGCATACGTCGCGATCGCCAAATTTTATACCGAGCCATTACAGGCCATTTCGCCAAATTTAATGGCCGCCAAAATTTCCCGGTATACGGTAACACATAAATGGATTCACGCTGAGATTTTGTCCGCTAAATCTGCAACTGTTACAGTAAACCTCTTGCCAACCAGCAAGTCATGCAGAGAGAAAAACCATTTGCGATTTCATATCCGCAGGAAGTGCCTGTGAGGACAATAAACATGCAAAGTTGGTCTGTGGACTTACGGAGTAGTGGAGGTGGCACCCTGACCCGGAGTCACCATGGCTAGCCTGTTCCCAGGCCCGGAACGAGGCTACAATGTGGCCCATCAGATGCATGTGGTAGTCCACTATCTCCTCAGCATTCTGGATGTTGATGTGTGCGTGTCTGTGTCTCTCTGTGTGGGTGTGTGGTGTGTGAGTATGAGCATGTCTTGTGTGTGTGTGTGTGTGTGTGTGTGTGTGAACTTGGAAGAGGAGAGTGGTGTAGGAAGAAGGGAGAGGAGGGGAGGAAGAGAGACTGGTTAATAATTAATCAACAAACCTTCACAATGATGACACGAAAGGTAGAAACCAATGACGTAAAAGTAGTACCTCGTAATTAAGTCTACTACATGTACACACATCTCCTGGATAAGGAGGGAGAATTCACATAATTATCTAAAGGCATCTACTCTGAACTGAGGGCAACAAGTATGCTACTAGTGGAATGCAGGACATTGGAGGGCAAGCCTGAGCGAAGTGCATGCACGTGCAGGACATGCAATGAGCAGTTGCATTCACATGATTGTCATCAGAATGTGACCGCAGAAATTATAGCACTCTTGAAACATACACTCGTGCACATCACAGCAACTGTGAGTCAGGTTAGCGTTTATAGCCTAGCAGCAACGTCACCGGCCATGGAGGTACGTGTAGGTCCACGCGCTGTCTCGGTCTTTGTCAGTGTCGCTGAGGAGGAAGAATGTTCATGGTGCTCTAGCCAATGTCCACGAGTGGTCTCCGTCTTTGTTGTCGCCATAGTTCGTCGAACAGGTAGCTAGACGGTTCGTCGAGTTTGTTGAACTTGAATACTATTATGCACGTGCAAGTGAAATTCGCTGATTTAAAATTTACGGTAATTGCAGGATCCACCGGAGGACAAGCAAACATACACACACAGAGTGCAATGAAGTCATGCTAGTGTGGGGCTCGCTCAGGCTCGCCCCAATAACTTCTTCATGGACACAGTACACAAGTCAGTATGCCTGATCAATATATATATAATGATAATAGAAGAGGTTTATGTGTGCTCAAGGCCTATAATCACCATTCTCTTGAGGAATGGCATCACGATCTATACGTCTAGTGCATAGCTAGGGTTATGCTACATGTAAGACACCATGCAGGATACTCCAGGATACTGCAGGATACTCCAGATGTGTGAGGGGCTCACCAGGTCAGCAAAGATCCTCCTGAGGATGTGTTGAGTGGGGGTGCTGAGGTTGCACACTGGAGTGTTGTCGTCGGGTGAGGAGGGGGTGTCCACCATGTCCTAGGGCTCACTGGAGAAGCTGCCGCAAAGCTACATATGTACATGAAATTTGTATGAGTGAGGTGAGATGTGTGTGCTGAACAACAGTCTCCCTCCAACACCCCCTCCCTCCTTTACAGTCTCACCCTTCTTCCAGTGACGTCGGTAATCAGCGAGGACCTCCTCCTTCCCCACCTTGCAGGAGGGCCAGTGAGACACTTCTCCCACACAGTGAAACTGTAACTGCCTTCAGCGACAATGTAACCACCACTGTCACTCCTGAATGTGTGTGTGTGTGTGTGTGTGTGTGTGTGTGTGTGTGTGTGTGTGTGTGTGTGTGTGTGTGTGTGTGTGTGTGTGTGTGTGTGTGTGTGTGCATGTGTGTGTATGTGTTTGCAATATACCAGTCATAATTATAAGTGTTTGGTGGTGTATGTCGGTGTGTACACACAGGCCCATCGTACAGCAGTGTGATGGTATCACAACATTAGGATGGGGTATACAAACAGGTCTATCGCACAGCGGTGTGATAGTATCACAACACTATAGGATGGAACGGAAGACACACAGGCCCATCATACAGCAGTGTCAACACTAGGATGGGGTATACACACATGCAGGCCCATTGTACAGCAGGTGTGATGGTATCACAATACTAGGATGCTGTACACACAGATCTGTTGCACAGCAGTGTGACACAGGGACAGGGAACGGAGGACACACAGGCCCATCATACAGCAGTGTCAGCACTAGGATGGGGTGTACACACATGCAGGCCCATTGTACAGCAGTGTGATGGTATCACAACACTAGGATGGGGTGTACACACAGGTCTGTCATATAGCAGTGTGCTAGAATCACAGCACTATAGGATGGGACGGAGGACACACAGGTCCATCATACAGCAGTGTGCTAGCATCACAGCACTATAGGATGGAACGGAGGACACACAGGTCCATCATACAGCAGTGTGATAGCTAGTATCACGGGACGGAGGACACACAGATCTACCATACAGCAGTGTAGTATCACGGGACGGAGGACACACAGGTCCATCATACAGCATTGTGATAGCTAGTATCACGGGACGGAGGACACACAGGTCCATCATACAGCAGTGTGCTAGCATCACAGCACTAGGATGGGGTGTGTATACTGGAATGTGCTTTGAAGAATTGGACAATATGGACTGACTGATGTATCTATAATCATCGCACAGAAGTGCATGGGAACCATGCAGGTATGAGTTCTCAATACTGAGGGAGGAGCTTGATGGTTGCTTCTTGGCATAACAAGCTGAACCACTTGGTAGGGATAGCACAACCCTAAACACAGACACTGCCATTATGCGAGAACGAAAGAACAAATTCCTAAACTGGAAGTCACGATTTCAGTATGCTGTAAGCAAATGTTATGGGACGTTGAACTAAAATAGGGACGCTACCCACTGAGTGTGCTTCCCAGAAAGTGTGTGCAACTCATGCAGTGCTATGTATAGTCAGGATGCAGAAGGGCCTGGGACTTTAGGTGAGTACAGCAATCTCAGTGCTTCAGGTTGCTGTAGCCCTACTGAAGTCCCTGGTCCTCTAATCGCCATTGTTGCTGCGTGGTATTCCCCATGGATGTAGTCAGCAATGACTATACCCTCGGACAGCTCTCTGTGCAGAGCTGCTGCTCCCCAATTGTGTCCGCTTCAGCTGCTGCTCCCCGATTGCGTCAGCTTCAGCTGCTACTCGCTGCTTGTGTCCGCTTCAGCTGCTGCTCCCCGATTGCATCCGCTTCAACTGCTGCTCCCCAATTGCGTCCGCTTCAACTGCTGCTCCCCGATTGTGTCCACTTCAACTGCAGCTCCCCGATTGCGTCCACTTCAACTGCAGCTCCCCGATTGCGTCCACTTCAACTGCAGCTCCCCGATTGCGTCCGCTTCGACTGCTGCTCCCCAATTGCATCTGCCAGCTGTTCTGGAATATTCCAGCCCATGCCTAATGATCTGCGCAGAGTTTGGGGTTCAGTAAATTGAAGTACGAAGGTCGCACGTCACTATAGTCTAGTCCCACCCCACAAACATCCCACTTCCGTTACACACACACACACACACACACACACACACACACAAACACACGGTTAAATCTGATTATGTCTGCAATTCAGTACATAACAGTAATCACCGAGCACCTTAGCGTGAGGCAACTAATCGTGCAGTGTAGTCACATCACGTTTGTACAAGGGCGCATCGAGCCGCCGGAGGCGGCGAGAGGGCATGCAACTTCCTATAGCGCACGTATAGACGGCATAGTGCTGAGTATTACTAAAAATAACGTGAAATTGCATGCACAGTTCGGTTACGGACGTTCAACGGAACTTCCCCCTTGGGCAAGGAAGATGAGTGCTACCGATGTCGGTACAGAAACGCCATCCAAGCGATCTCTAGCCCAAGTACTTCTTCTAGTCCGGGTAGCTCTCCTACCAGTGTAGCAGGCCAAGATTCGGAGAAAATATCGCTGGATGCAAACAACATTCGCCGCTCTTGATAACAGCACAACGGCTGTTGCGTAAGTTGGAGGGAGGGAATGATAGCATCGAAAGGAGCTCACGCTAGGTAGCTAGGTCCTTGTCAAAGACGCTACAGACGGAATATCAGCCATCTCGATCGTAAGTACACAAAGAGTGACCGCATAAGGGGCGCGCGTCTACGGTTCACGTGCTTATACAGTCCAAATTTTAATTCTATATTTAGTAACACTCAGCATTTTGCCGTCTATGTACGTTGCATGCCCTCTCGCCGCCGATGCGCCCTTGGTTTGTATAATTATAATCATGCATATCCATCACATTCAATTGTGTGCGGGCAGGCACTAGCCTCGTTCCCAGGTCGTGTATATAGGAGAAACGGCCTGGCAACTTACGTGAGTTCAAACTGTTACTTCTGCTGCCAGAGAGTTGGCAGAACCAATCAGATTTGAAACGACAACAGTAAACCGAATCGTGTCTGTGTTGAAACATTGCAGTCATGCCCATTCATCGCAATAGCAAGGGCGTATCGAGCCACCTTGGCAATAGTTGATCACTCGATCGCGCTAGTCTAGGCACTCAGCACTGTCATTTTTGTTCCTGCTTGCCTTCCGTCACAGAACCTGCAGCAAACCGTTTCTTCCATGAGCAGGAAAGGACCGTTCTCAGCCGGTGAAAATATCAGAAGTATCACGTGTACTTCACTGCTTGAATGAGGTATGCAATTGCCGTGACGTTACCGTAGTGTCCCGCTAATACGCCCCCTTCGAAAATACGCCCTCCCCCTCTTTTTCGCCCTAGTTCCTGCACAGGGTAGTTTGACTCGTTATAACGCCCCCCTGGTGAGTGTCTTCTGGAATATCTAACCTACATGTGCGCAACTTGCCAGATCGTCTCTCAAATCGAGTAGTCACCGTTGACGCCGACGGTACAAGTCATCTCGCTGCCACTCTTCCGTAAGAAATACCTCCGTGGCTCATGACCGACAGTATTGCTGTTCTTGAGGATGGCTACAGCGAAGTCGTCGTGAATGTTATGGCCCTCGAGTTGAAGTGCAGCTCTTCTCGCCGATGTAGGGAGACCACGCATGATGACCACAAACAGTACTGGCGATCGTTTGTACTTCTGTAACTGTGAACACGAACCTTGGCAGTGTCATAAACGACTTTTTGAGGAGGCATATAATCGAGACTAATTGCGTACTCGAAAATACGCCCCCTCCCCTCTTTGGGCTGGATGTAGTGTACAAAATAGGGGGGCGTATTAACGGGACACTACGGTACATCCGTATACAGTTTGCACTTCTGGAAATTGCATGCAAGCCGTTTCTCCTACACGGCCTGGGAAAGAGGTTGGGGGGGGGGGGGGGGGGGGGGGGGGGGGGGGGGTGTAGAGGTGACTGTTACATACATGATCCCTGCGAGCGTCAATTAGACCTGAACAATTCAATGCAATTAGTCGACTAATTGACTGAACTAAGCAACATTAATATTTTCTTGCATGCCAATTAGTCGAGAAACCTTACTCCATAGCATGTAGAGTGCTGGAATAACATTTCTGATGTCAGTGGAGTGAGATGTGCTGTGTACAGCTAGTGATATGACATTTCTGTTAGTCCTCAATTAGTAATCCAATTAGCCAAGCAAACCATTAGTCAAGTAGGGAAATTCCTTAGCCGCTTGAGGTCAACAAGGCGACTCTGACACCTCCAGCACAGTTAAAGACAGAGTGCATGGACAATAAGTCGATTATAAAACCACGCACAAGAGCACACATAGAACATCACGGTACCTAGTCTCGGAACCAGACTCCCAACCGAAAGGGGGAGGGGGAGTCTGGTACAGTTGCATACATAGCAATTTGCAGTCGGAATTTCGGTGGCATGAATCTGATTGGTTGATTGTCATATAATTGGGCTGTGGCACTTCACAGGTGACTAATACCCTGTTTACACGACACAAAACAACCGTGCTGGCACGGTTTAGTACGGTTCGGCACAGTTATTAAATTGCCGTGTAAACGCTAACTGAACTGTACTGAACCGTGCTAGAATAACCGTTCTTGGACCACCTAACCGTGCCGTGCCAGTACAGTTAGAACCGTTCTGCTAGCGGTCTCAATCCAGTACCGGAACCTAACGAAGACCGTGTGACCGCAGTGAGCACTTACTGAGTGTACAACGTACCTGAGACGAACCCACTCTCTCCTCGGTGCTTTCAGAGTAGCCAATAATAGCTGAGAAAGAAGTATGACAAGCACAGCATGTTGTGTTGCTCTGCGTTGAATGAACAACGTCGTACCCAGCCTGGCATGGCTTCTACTCCGACTGCCGGTGTTCTGTAAACGAACGCATACATCGTAACAGCAGATCGAGAAACTTTCCGCAAACGCGAGGTAGCCATAGAGCTAGCTCTAGCTAGCTGCAGAGCACTTATACTGATGTGCACGTGCTTGATCACGCCCTCAAATAATTGATTCAGCACGGTTATTTTTTATGTAGTGTAAACGCACGCCGGCACGGTTTCGAGCGCGGTACGGTTCGGTTATCTTGGGCACGGATCGGTTATTTTTGTGTAGTGTAAACAAGGTATAAGTATGGAGACAGTGAATTGATTGTAACTCAATTATGCATCTAGCACCTCCTTGAGAGCCTCTGCAACACCTTTAATTGGCACTTAGGAATCCTCACGCAAGCTGTATAGCCCATAATGGCTCTCTGTATGCAACTGTACCAGACTCCCCCTCCCCCTTTGGGTATGGGAGTCTGGTACCGAGACTACACGGTACCATGCACATGATCGTGCAGACCCTCTTGTTTACATAAGAAAAGGAGCCTGGGAAGGAAGCTAACACAACTGTACATAAGGCTGTTGTGCATGATGAACATATACAATACGGTGGGGGAAGGCCTTGGAGATCTGGTCACGTGCGGTGCCATCAGATAAACACATGGTAGACACACGGAGGGCGGTGCCCAACGAAGACTCTCGACGTCCTGTCTTCTACTGTCTGTCCAAAAGCTGGATGTCGAGCATTCGCAAGGCAGACGATCAATTACTGTTTGTTGTTAACAATGCAGGGGACGGATCGACGCATACAACTGTTGGGCACCGCCCCCAGTGTGTCTACCATCTGTCTACCTGCCACCATCGCACGTGACCAGATCTCCCAGGCCTCCCCCCGCCGTATTTCATACTGGAAGAGATCAAATACTGGCAGTGGGAACAGCCTGGGAATGAGGCTATGATATATGCACTTCTAAATCATATCTAGTTAAAATCACACCTCCGAGTTAGTTTCAGAGATTTCCTTTATCCACCAGTGGCATGGGTTCCTTCAGCTGGCACAAGAGGAGATGGCTAGAGTAGAGGGAAGGCGAAATAATAAATGAGGAGTGAGATGTATGAAAGAGACAACGTATAACCTGCTACTTAGGCTAGGGAGTGTATCAGCTAAGAGAACACAAGACCTATAAATCTAGAGCCCTCGTTGTGATCAAGAGCTGATTACATAGCTGTGCATCATTATGTGCAGCGTCACTCACTGTTAACTTTTGTCCGAGATACTCTTTACTGTGCAGTGAAGTCTTATCCCAGAAACTCAGATCCTGCACTGCAAAAGGAAATCCAAATGAAGTGCACTTCCTATTCAATGAATGTTCTACCAAGCACACCACCTCATTATAATAGGCACCTATTTCTTCCTGTGGGGATGTAGTAGTGCATCTGCTGAATTAATGTGGGACCACGATATCGTTTAAACCGTCGACTTACACTTACCTGGTGACAGTAGGTGAACAGTCATGCAGTATATAGAGTTAGGGGTTTCACAATATTAAGGAATCTCTAGATATGCAATGTTGAGCGGGAATCAGGGTTTCAATCCACCCCCTCTTCTTCAAGAAGTATTATGTATGCAAGGCAACTCATGCCTCTCCCTTTGCCACGCTACGATTTGGTCCCCCTTTGAACGATTTTGTCAATGAAACACTGGGGATACACTGCTAGCGACACTTGTTTGCTAAACTCACACCAGTGAAATGACCGACTTGGTGAGTTGTATAATACACTCAAGGCAAGGTTGTTATGCATGACACATCTGCTGTGGTTTATCGAAAGATGCAGAGTGAAAGTTGCATGTGATGAACCTGATCAGGGGGTTCACAGATCTCAAAGATGAAAGAGGGCACTGAGAATGAGGATAGTTCGTCTACCAAACTGTGTAATGTACGCTTGACTGTACTGTGGATGATTTGCTGTTAGTTAGGGGGTGGCTACAATGAGGTCTTGCGGGCCAGACATTTGTGGCACACGTCTGGAAGGGAAAAGAAACTTTGGTCACTATACAAGTTTTGGTGGATGTCACCGGAATGTTAGCCAGATTGGAGAATGTTCATTTACCTTCATATTGGTTGGTACTGACTCAACACCAGCTCAACACCAGAACAAGAACAGATTCGCAAGCTAGATATCCTTGACAGTTGCTAGCAAACTGCACAAAGAGCAAACAACCATTTCTTGATGATCACCGAGTTGTAGCATGGTGATGGATTCCTCCTTGGCATGGAGACACATCTACAGTGACTAGACATTCTTTATCCCCCTGCGAACGTCTGATCCGTGAGACTGAGGATGGCAACCATCCAAGGACAGTATCTGATAATCACAGAAGTCCAGGCTCATAGCAAGGGATGGTTTGAGGGGTTTGATTGAACCCCTAAATAAAGGTCACCAGTATCACGTGACTACTGTATGACAAGTAGCCACAAGTAGATGTAAGCCAGCAATTTGTTGTGTAGGGAAGAAGGAAACAATGTCAGTGCAGTGCAAAGTATGACGAGTGATGACAGAAAATGATAGCTTCTCAATAATCTTCAGTGGTTTCTCACCTGTTCCACGGTCTTTTTATGAAGCTACTTCGTGCCTCCAGATGAGACCAATACCCCTTCTGTACATGGCTGGCTACAGCCTGAAGACAACCAATATTAATGCCACGGACAATTGAAGAGACAGGGTCCTTGGTGGCTTGACAGTGCATGGACAGCTAATTAGCAAGACTAAGTAGCTATAAGTACATACACCACCTAGCACTTAAATTCCCAACCACCGATATTAAACCTGACTTTGAACAACCAGTTCGCTATGACCGACTACTATAGCTTCAGTAGAACTACAAACCAGCAGACGGCGCTGAATCGCTAGCTACAAAGGCTGGTTCCTTTATATTTTGCCCGGCGCTTTCTAATTTACAACAGTTTCATTTACTGAATCAATAGCACCCCTGCCTATACCTGAACTGTCTCTTCCTCTTCGTCAACACTCGGGCTCCAACCAGTTATAATTCGCCATTCGATCCTCCCTGGCGGCCATTGTTCCCAGGCGGCATGGAAACGAGAGAGACGCAGACACGTTCATCGCTGGCATCAGTCCGCGCGTGCACAGCTTCCTGGCACGCGTTTTCAGCTAAATTTTGATTTACCGGGGATTCCAACCAATCAAATTCGCTCGCGCGTTGCCCGCGGAATATCGTGCACGCGTTCCCGATTAATTTATTATTAAATCATTTCCGGCTTGGTAGGGTATATAAAGAGAGTCAAGTAGAGTCTTAGTCACTCAGGTTAGGATTAGCTAGGGTTATGTTAGAGTTAGGGAGCCTTCACCCTAACATAACCTTAGCTGGCCTTAACTGCACGGGCGGGGAGCCTGGGAAGGGGGGGGGGGGGGGGGGGGAGCCTGGGTGGGGGGGGGGGGGGGAGCCTGGGTGGGGGGGGGGGGGGGGGGGGAGCCTGGGTGGGGGTGAGCCTGGGTGGGGGAGAGCCTGGGTGGGGGGAGCCTGGGTGGGGGGAGCCTGGGTGGGAGGGGCTGGGTTGGGGGAGAGAGGGGCTGGGGAGGGGGGAGGGTAGAGGGAGGGGCTGGGGAGGGGGGAGGGTAGAGGGAGGGGTTGGGTGGAGGGGGGGGGGGGGGCGGCTCGATATTTTAACCCAGAATAGAGCTGTATAAAGCATGCCAACCGACTTCACTGTAACCCCGTTACTGCTCAGTATTGTGTTATTGGAAACATTTGAGTACCAAATTTTACTGTGCATTGACCTGTAGAAAATAGCGTAAAACTGCATGCAACAAGCGTCTTTAGTACCTGATGTGCTCTGCTGCAGAGCTGCACTAGCCGTGGCAAAGTTTGTGCGACTGGTTAGCTGGAGGTGCGCGCGCAATAATGGATTGCGCAATTGCATGACCGTACGAGTTTCCAATGTAGTACCCTTGATCATGTCACGACATGTCTCGGCCAGAGGTCTGCCGTTACTTTCTACGGGGTCGGTGTACCTTTGGAGACAAGTGCAGATTCCTCCATCCTGGTGTGGGGAAGCGAGAAGACCCTAGAGACCAAAGTGAGGAGACGGAGAAGCAGGAGTCTCATAGTCTCGATATGATTCACAACATTGTCTCCCGAAGGGTGGTCACTGTACACTGTGTTTGTCACACGACGTGCAAACTGGCCTGAAATTGAAAACCAGACTGTAATAGTGTGCTAGCCCTCAAATTTTCCCCAGCAGTGCACATACCAACTCGCGTGACCGCATGGGGGGAAAGGCAGCCTCGTATACCCAACCGTGGAAATTATGAGGCCTGGGTATGAGGCTAGGGAAAAGGAGCTCTGGACCACTTTTCTGATATGGAACTCTACTCAAAATCCGGTCAATCCAATCATAATATTATTGCAGCTGTCACGTGATCTTCAATTCACTCAGTACAAGCATTGAGGACTGTATGTGTTTGCTGCTCTCCTACACAGCACCTAAACAGACAGAAGTACAAGCAGTGAACAAGGTTAGCGGGCCGGAATCGAGTGCCTGCAGTCGTACTAATTTAACTATGATGACGTAAAGCTACATGACTTCAGCTTAATTGCATTCTTTCGTACCAAGTAGAGTGGTCCAAAGTTTCTAAACCTTCCTTCTCCATGTGTGCCTACTGAAACCGATCGTGTGCTGGAGAAAGTGAAAGGCTAGCTTGTTGGACTAAGCACTGATCACAGAAGAATGGGGTGGATCACAAGATCTTGAGCATCAATTTTGTAGCCTCGTTCCCTGGCCCTGCCCAGCTTTCATCGCTTGCAGTACGGAAAAGCGTGTTCTTTCGTGCAACTGAAAGTGGCATGCCAGCCTGGGAACGAGGCTATCAATTTTGCATTTGACTTACTAGTCTGTTGTGGCTGATGATGATGATGTAAATTACATCAGCCACAAAAGTACAATGGGTGTTTCCATTTTGGTGTGTGTAAACTGCTAAGGAAGGCATAGGTAAAATTCATGCATGATGCAGGTACAAAGGAATTCCTAGCACTGCTTCAGCATGAGTCTCACCTTTGGGTTACACCCACTGGGGGAATGAATGTCGGTGGCAGATCTGAACTCTGCTTCCCTGTTTGGGGATGGTCAGTTCTATGCATTGTCAGTTGACATAGCTTATTACTTGTGTGTCGCTATGCCTACAGTCTGCAGAAAAAGTAGTGTGGAGACTTTAACATGGGTCTTTCCGAATCCTAGTAGCTAACAGTAGTCTCGTTCCCAGACCTTCTTGCCCCTGCATTTGTTGTTTGCAGTACTAGTACAAGCGACAAACACTGGGCTGAGAAGGCCTGGGAACGAGGCTACCTAACGGTACATCTCTTTCCCCCCAAGTGGCACATGGCGTAAACAAAAGGTGGGATTCATGCTGAAATACCACTTTCACTCTTGCATCATGAAATTACCTGTATTGGCGAGTGACGGTTCGAATTATCTGGGAAATATCACCTTATATACTCCGGGAGTTTATGGGCACTGCTTGGCAGTGCTCATAAACTCCTGCATCCTGTGACAAGAGGAAATCCTCTTGCTGTACATGTTGCATGCAGGGTCCTATAATAGGTACACCAAGATGGGCTGCAATGTGGTAAAGTCGTATTTTCTGTCTGACAGGTAGCCGAATTAACTCGTGTGATCTTGATAAGTGGTAGCCACAGGATCATTTCAGGGGAATATGTAATCCGTGACATCAATTCCTCAGGCTACCTAGATTGACATCACTCATCTGATAAAATGCACCAGGGCTTCCCCTCCGTTTTTGCACATTATGGGTGACAAAACCTGGATGGCAGGACGGCCAGAATTCCAGCATTCATAGATTCCTGATTAGCAATTTTAATATGTTGTTCTTTCTTACCAATTTAGGACAGAGACATCAAGGAGACCCACGGGTGGATGCTGGTAGAGGATGGGACCAAAGAGTAAGCTGTAACTCCTCTAGAAAGACAAGGTTGTTTCTTGGTGGTCAATAGCCTATATTATAGTTCCCAGGCTGAAGGAGAAACCAACTGGCAACTTCTTCGAGTTTGTAAAGAAATGTCACAGTTCATTCAAAGCTTAGAGCAGTGAATATCGGAATTGTGCATGCATGTGCATAGTTACGATTTTACCAGCTGCTGAGAACTTTCCTGCTTGTGGAAACGATTGTTTGCTGCAGTTTGTGAAACAGAAGTCAAGCAGTTGTTAATTGTTCAGGAAAATTTTTTGTAAGCACGCGATGACGTTCTGAAGTTTGATTGGAGCTGCCAAACTTTCTGACAGCAGAAGTAACAGTTTGAACTCGCAGAAGTTATCAGGCCATTCTCCTATGGCCTGGGAACGAGGCTAGGTGTTCACGTGGCTTGGCTCCCAAGTTGGGACTGCAAGGTGCAGTCAATTAAGGCGTGCCTGCAGTGATCTAGTTCACTCCAGGACACCTGTATGAGCAGAGGTATTTATACCTTCGATGGTTTGTTCCCAAAGCTTACCTGCCTGATCAGTCGGTGAAAACCTGACAGTGAGAGAGTGGGAAACTCAGAAAGATATTCCTGTGCAACTCAAGAATGCCTCGCCCCAGGATCTGGTGCCGTTTCTAATCTCATTCCACCTACTCATAACAAATTTAGTACCAATTTAACATGTCCATGTAAGGATAGTAAACTGTTGTTGGGGCTGCCCTGAGAGTGAGAAGAGAATATCCCGGATCAAGTCGGATTTGAAACCTAGAACTGCTCCTCCCGCTAAGCCACTGAGACCCTGGGCAGCAGAAAAAACAAGGCACATTAGTGCATCTCTCTTTCTCATTCTCTCAGCGTCCCCGTTGATACCCTCGTTCCCAAGCGAGCGCCTGGGAACGAGGCTACCCCGTTGGTGTTTACCATTACCTACAGTGAGCAAATCTATTGTTGCTGTACCTCTTGATTTTTTGACAGGGAGGAAACCGCTTTCAATATTCAGACCGTGACAGATGGCAGAGAGACAACTCAGACAGATACAACGACAACTACGACCAGTATCAGAACCAAAACTTTGGTTCCCAGAATCCCAGGTATCCGAGCACTGGCAAGTCGTGGTCCCAAAATCGCAGCTTCGGTTCCAGAAATCCGCCCTTGGGTTCTCAGAACTGGGACGAATACAGTGGGAGGGATCATGGGAGCAGAAATCCGTTTTTGTCCCGGCAAAGTGATGACAGGGGTCGGTACGGAGGACTGTTTGGCTCTTCCAGTGGTGAAAGCTCTCACACACAATCTGCTGCTGACCCAGTCACCCCAAGAGACATTGGGTAAGTAACATACCAGGATACGTATCCATAATATGCCTCATACCACATGCGTACATGTGGCCTGGCCACATGCTTGCAAGTGTACTTGAGTGTGGAGCTGAGATGTATAGATGTCAACTACGCTCACCGTTCAACTCAAGTCCACACGTAGCCAGCCTTGTTCCCAGGCCGTCTGCCGCTTCGTTTTTATTCGCATACGTGACCTTTGAACCCTTATCAGATAAGCTGGCAGAAGGCCTGATACCACTCCTACGTCATTTACAAGCAAAGTGGACACGATTTCATGTAAAATGGCAGCGTGCCAGAAGTTCACGGGCTAACGGCAGGTTTCCAAGCGAGTTATTGTTGGCTTTTACGCTACCGTGGTGGACCACTGGAGGTGTCAGGTATGGCTCTCCTTGTTGTACAGTTGTAGTAGCCTAGGTAACTACAATAGCTTACCTCTACAGTAGCTTACCAAACGCTTGGTACGCCTGATCTGAGTAGTCAAACGTTAGTGCATGCTGTATTCCCGTTAGCGCTGAGTTGGCATCAAGTTGCTGTCTTCGTGGTATCAATATAAACTCGAAAGCATACGTGTAGTCGATTTGCTTCATAATCGTGTCCACTTTGCTTGTAAATGACGTAGGAGTGGTACCAGGCCTTCTGCCAGCTTATCTAACAAGGGTTCAAAGGTCACGTATGCGAATAAAAACGAAGCGGCAGACGGCCTGGGAACGAGGCTGTCCACACGTATGTAAGCCTTGAAGGCCCTGCACACTCGTGCCCTATAGCCATATATGGTCATACCTCTACCATACACTCAGATAGAATAGATCCCTGATTCAAACCTGACTCTAATGTGAAGGTTTATGTGATACTCCCTGAGATTGCAACCTAAGAGGTAGTCTGAGTCCTCGACCTTGTTGTCATTCCCCTCCATATGCATCCCACGAAGGCATCTTCTTCACCGTCCCATGTGTATCGCTTTGTCGCAAAGCAACGGCTAATCAAAGCGCTTAGTGCTTCTGCCGCGGACGGCACTTGCCGAATCTTGCCCATTGTGAGTTGTTGTTTTGTGTGTTTCTCGACCGAATTTTGTAAGAGCCATACCTTCTCACCAGCTTGTCGACGCAATTCGACGGGGAGCTAGCTAGGGGTGCTGTGTACGTGGCGCGGCCATACTGCCCAAAGTAATAAACACCGCCCTTGAACAAACGCCACCCTCAAATAGTCGCCGCACCTCAGAAGGTTCTTTACAGTTTGAACTGCCCTCTCTGCCTCTCCGTTACTCTGAGGCTAGCGTGGACTACTTGTCGCATGTTCGAATTGTCAAGCAAAATCAGCATATTCTTCAGAATATTGGGGACCATTATCAGATACCACAACCTCTGGGATTCCAAATCTGGCAAATATTCCTTTAGTGTAGAGTCTGCCCAAGAAAGAGTTCCTCCTCCGTCTCTGAATGGGTGTTCAGATGTAGTTCCCCCACTTTGGCAGACTTTCTTGAAGTGGTCACGTTTGCTGCACTTGTGGCAAACAGCATCCTTGGCTGCTTCACATGAGGAGGGGCCCTCCCACACCACCAACAGGTCTTCTTTGGGTCTCTACTGATTGGCCTGGTCAGGCGTCGCTTCGGCTTGCCGGATGTAGGTGATGGCCTTCTCTAGCATCAGTTCAGGGTCCAATTGCAGCTTATCCGAAACTGTCGCGTCCTGCATTTTCCCCCAAGCCCAAGATAAAGAATCATACCCTTTGTCCACCCACCATTATCTACTGCATGCATGGGATTATGACTGAACAACAGAGGGAGAGAGCCTTGTGTCACGGCTACCTTGGTGGTATATAGATATGTGGAACAACCTGGTCTTTCTCTACATCTGCAGCTAAGCTCTGGAAGTGGTGCTATTTCCTTATTTGGTAGTCACGGCTCCAGTCCAATGTCACTGTTTGCCGCGAGTGAGAACAGCGGCCCTGGCACTGATTCCATGTTCGGAAGCACTAGTCCAGGACCCCTCTTTGGCACGTCACAAGAGCCCACATTTGGTGGTAAATCTCAGAGCTTGTTCAGCAGTTCCCAGGGAGTGTCAGGAGGACAGAGCTTGTTCAGCAGCTCCCAGGGTGTGTCAGGAGGACAGAGCTTGTTCAGCAGCTCCCAGGGTGTGTCAGGAGGACAGAGCTTGTTCAGCAGCTCCCAGGGTGTGTCAGGAGGAGGGCTGTTTCCACCCAGTGACAGCGATAATCGGACTATGGGACAAGGCATCCACTCTGCTACAGTGCAGACCACTGGTACTGGTACAAGTGGAGTAAAGACAGTTGACTCCATAACAACCTCTCAGAGCACAGACTATCAACTGACTGAGGAAGAAGTGAAGCGTTCAAAGCCGAGAAGTTTGTGTTAGGCCATGTACCTGAACATGCTCCTCCAGAGGTGTATTGCTAATGATTTGTAAAGTGTGTAATTCTTTCTCAGTTCTGTTCTCTTAGTTGCAATCTCTTGCTTCTGACCATACTCTGTTAAAAAAATCATTGTAGTATAATATTGCTTTCTCAAGTCCTGGTATAATAATAATTATTGATCCAAACCAAGATTTAAAAGTGTAAGCTAGAGTGAACCAGAACTCTTACTCAATAATTCCGATTGTACATTGGTTAATGAAGCACTGCATGTTGCATAGCCAATGTAAAAAAGGAAGTACTAAAACGTTAACACCATATGCCGAGCTTTTGCGCGGTGAGGGGCTAATTAAAGCATTAAATGAATACGGGGAGAGGGCTTCAAGCCATCTCACATGTCCTACATGCAGAGCACATCATGGTGTGCAGCATGCATAGCAGTATAAACCATCATGGTGTGATGTGCCTGTTAGACTGCTTCAGCTACCTGCTCGACTCAGACGATGGTGACAACAAAGTACCTACCTATTCATTAGTTACTGCTTGGCCATAGATGCTGGACTGCTACTTAACCCTTTAACCACCGAATTCTTCCCACCAAGACAACACATTTTCATGCATTCAGCGCACACCACTTTCGTAGGTACTCCTCTCCCACAGCATTCGCTCCTCAGCGGCCAAACTTGGTGGGGCCTGCACACATGGAGAGACCCCTCTGGCAATACCGTTAATGATATTCATGACCCCCCACAAGCCCAGCAATCGGAGGTCAAAGGTGGATGTCAGCCGATTTTCGCCCAGCATTTCCCTAAACTTGGGCCAGATCTGACTGATGGCACACCTTACACCACCAATTTGCAGGTTTTCTTGAGGCCCTGGGTGGGGTCTATGAATATCATTAGAATCAAAAATTCTCGGGTCGATGAATCTCATTAAAATCCACGACAAGCGAAGGAAGGGGGGGCTGCCACCCCCCCTTTCGATACCCCCCCCCGCTTGTACGTTTAGTTGGGGAGGCATGCCGAAATCTGACCAATTTTTTGAGTTCGTCCCTCAAATTCGTCCCTAGGCCCTCTGAAGCCTTTTTGGTCTCTTTTTGGACTGACGAGAAGCCCTACAAGTGCATAGGGTCTAAATGACGTCTATAGACATCAATGGGGCTTAAAGGGTTAATAATTGTACGTGTTGTGCAAGTATCAGAGCAGATCAGCAGGAGAGATAGGCAGCTGAGACTGTCTTGATGAACAGAGAGACAGCAAGAGTACTTTCATCTGTTCGTGCCGCATGTATACACGATGTACTGTTCGTACACTGTGCTTGTGTGCTCATGCATGCTGGAAATCTACAGCCTGTGGTTGAGTTACATTTGAATGACAATGATATGCATGCACTCTCTCAGGCTCGCCCCACAATGTTATGCATTCTCCTAGTATATTATATATAATTGTGACGTTACGAAGTGGATATTGGTCCGGCAGGAAGTAGGGCAATTGGTTAGGGTATATTAGGGCCAGGGCCGGTTCTAGATGCGCACGCGTTTCCGGTACCTATACCTAAAGTATGTACTTCCTGCCGGACCAATATCCACGTTGTTTAAGTTAAGGTTGTGTAGTTGTACCACTACAATTATAGTGCAAGGAACAGCAGTAGTGACCATATATAGAGGTGGCTGCCATAAACGGTGACTGATACAGGTAGCTGCATGTGCAGGTTCCCATAATTTCAATCTTAGTAAGATCCCCTGTATACCAACAGTTGGCTTCATTTAGGTATTATACAGTCAGGAGGGAGAATGAACAATTAATGCAATCTATGTCTCCACCCCATGAGGTCGAGGGGTGGAGACTGTGGAGCTGCCTTAAATTAGGGTTCCACGCTGGAGCTGCATGTGGTTGGGTCTACTGGATAAGATATGTGACACTGTGATCTATACAGTGTTTGAATTCTGCACTATCATCTTGTACCGTCTCTGATCACAGCGTTCGGTCTCTACTCCACAAACTGGGAGGTAGCCAGCCGAGTCGTACAGCTTGCAGGCTTCCGCCAACACTGTGGCAGTCTCCAGGTAGATCTTGTGGTAGCCTCTCTCTTTGATCCGTCTCTCCAGTGCCTGCAAAAAGAAGATTAGTTGGCTGAGGGTAGAATTTAGCCAGCTTGAAAGGAGGGTATCAAACTCTTGCATTAGAGCAGTAAGCTCAACATCTGCACGTGCGCTCAAGTACTTTACTTCCCGGTAGAACAGTGGAGGGGAACTAGTTGGGCTGACACAAAATGTCCTGAGTGGGACATGCCTCTGCACCACCTTCAATGACACTAGAGTTCTGCAGATTAGAGATGGGAATAAGGTAGAAACTTTCATTCTGGGATGCTCTTTCTTTCCTCATATACCCTACCTACAACCCATAGCCTCATACCCATACCAACCCATAGCCTTATACCCAACCCATATCAACCCATAGCCTCATACCTGTACCAACCCATAGCCTCCTACCATACGTACCAACCCCATAGCCTCATACCTGTACCAGCCCATAGCCTTCTACCCATACCAACCCATAGCCTCATACCTGTACCAACCTATAGCTTGATACCCATACAAACCCATAGCCTCATACCTGTACCAACCTATAGCTTGATACCCATACAAACCTATAGCCTCATACCTGTACCAACCTATAGCTTGATACCCATACAAACCTATAGCCTCATACCTGTACCAACCTATAGCTTGATACCCATACAAACCCATAGCCTCATACCTGTACCAACCTATAGCTTGATACCCATACAAACCCATAGCCTCATACCTGTACCAACCCATAGCCTGATACCAATACAAACCCAAAACCTCATGCCTTACTTTGGGGGAAAGGGATCAGAAAGGGTGTCATAGATATTGCACTACACAGGATTGTTTTTAATTATGTCAAACTTGCACCCTTATAAGTTCTGGATTGCTCAGGCTTTGGTCTTACACAGGAATGCTGTTTGGAACATCATCACACAGCTTCTAAGTAATCTAGTAATCTCCTCAAGTGTACGCAGTACATAACAAATTGGTTTATGAAGTACTACGTAGAATCAAGGATATTACATGCTCAACAAATTATTAGAAGTTCCAAACATTCCTATGAACATGTATACTTGGTGCATAGGAAGTTCCAAACATTCCTATGAACATGTATACTTGGTGCATAGGAAGTCTCTTCATGGCAGAATTTCCACAGGAGTGACTTTTGTAAACAAGACCAAGCATGCGGTGCAAGTACTGTGGCTGAGCCACCAAGGAGAGCCTGTGTGGTATAATGACCTCAGCCCTGGAGACTCGTACAGGCAGCAGACCTATGTTACTCATCCCTGGGTTTGCGTGGAGTGTGACACTGGGAGGTTTGAGCTGATGGAGCTCAATTCCCAGGAGGTATTGTACCCGCGGAAGAGAAACACTAGTGGTATTATAACTGAACCCAAACGAACACTGTATGAGCTGTGTCTTGCTACCGTTCGGAATTCTCTTCACCAAACACTCGGCATTAGCCTGCTTGATCATTTGAAACCCAAAGATATTTATCGCCTTCCTCTGCCCTCTCGTGTAGCAGATAGCCTCCTCTCATTAGACTCAGCACTACCGTCTCCCGGACTAGTGGCAAACTACGTGGCTGCTCTTAGAGATAAACTGAAGTGATAAGATCGTAGAAACCAATGTGTGGCATAGCCTCATTCCTGGGCCCCACTTACCTTCACACTGTTGCAAAATACCTTGGAGTGGAGCTGGAGCTATAGTGTAGATTGTATAGTGCAGCAGCTAGTTTTGTAGTTATGAGACAAGACTGTGTGTATTGAGCTGCATGGCTGCTTCCGTAAGTGTGTGATTTTGTCCATTATCCTGTCTATGTATAACAGTGACATCTGCTGCATGGAATAGAAATAGGTGAGGGTATTGGCATACTAGCATGTGGGACTAGCATGTGAGACTATGGCTTGAAATGATCTTCCAGCCCAATAATTATATCTCATCGCCAGTAACATGCTTCAGAGTTGGATCAACTCGGATGGTAACTGCTAGTACTTCATGATGACCAAAACTGCACTACAATCATTATATATACCTAGGCTAGCTGTGCATGCTGGCACAAGCATCAAGAATGCTGTATTAAATGAAGCATCTTTTAAAGTCAGTAGCTAGCTATAGCGCTAGCTAGCATATGGGGGGCATGCAGGGAGAGTGTCCTGCATGGAAGTTGAGGAATGGATGCTTATTATTTGCTGTGTCAGGAAGTGCTGGCAATGAAGTGGATTGGTCAGCCAGGCAGCGCCTCTAGCAAACTTAGAAGAGATTGACTATCCACTTCATTGCAGGCAGAACTATGATTTTGACATTCCGTTGCTTCTGCATGCAACTGGAAGCACACCAGATTGTGCAAGAGCACTTGCATGCCATTAGAATTAGCAGAACCAAAGCTAAGTTCTCTGGCATGCATTGCCAAGGAGGCTGGAGTGATTTTGCAAGGGTTGTCACCATCAACAAATTGCAGGGTTTTTTTGCATCATATTCTCAGAGTAAAATAGTTTTTGATTTCAGCCTCACTGACATATATAATTATGCCAGACCAGTTAACCTATTATGTTGCCTAGCTGTTCAAGTGTTTGCATAGAGTCTAACAAGCTATAGATAATATACCAACAAGCGTGCCCTTCACTTTGCTGTTTTCTCCAGCACGCGATCACTATGGTCACAGGAGCCAATCTGTGCTGGGGAAAATTCGATCGAGGGCCTAGACCGCTAGACTATTTTGCTATAATTATGTGCTGGGGAAATTCAATTGAGGGCCTAGCCCGCTAGACTATATGCTATAATTATTGAGGATCTTGTTTTTGAGGTTGACTTCCAAAACATTTGGCAAAGCTCTGTCTCAGCCAGAGGGTATAGCTACTTGTTGGAAGATGATTGGCTATAGCTACCTACATGTATAATGCATGCACTCAACCATCATGATTGTAGTCCTACTGACCAAACTCTCAGACTTAGACAGATGGAACTAACTCTGATGCACAATGCATACACGCTACTAATTTACACTAAATATTACTATACTAAACAGTTCCTCAAAGCAGAGTGGCATGTGCACATTTGGTATACATTGGTTTGAAGATCGTTGACTAAGCATGGTGCATGGTGCTGCGTGCAGGTAGGGGTGTACAGAAATTGTATTTTCATTCATTAACTCTGTTACAGTATTGCTAATACATTCCGTCCTTTGTTTGTTGCAGTTCCATTGTTACTACATAATCATAGCTTTCTTATTTCTTGCACGACCAGTGCCCTTCACAAATTAATAAAATAAAACAGGAAGCTGAAACTAATGATACAAACACTGGTATAAACATTTCTGTTGCATGCATTCATTGATAAAATAGCTGATTAAATTAGTAGGGAGGCCACTGCAATCACAATGAATATCATTGCAAAACCACTGCTAGAAGTCAATCCACCTGTACAGGGGATCAACAAATAAACATCATCACTTTGGATCTCATCAAACATTAAAATGGGCAGGGCCATGAATGCTGGAAATGGAGGCCCAGCCAGGCAAGACGCCTGAAGACAGCTTGTTTGATGCCTGCCAGGAGCAGGAAGTAAGGGAACAGAATGTTAGTTGCAGGGGGTATGCGATCCAGGTATAGGATTACCAATAACTTGAGATGAGTAGGCAGATCACAGCATTCGACGGAAATGGCCTCTTGTCATTCTACCTGACACTGTGGAGCATCTGCAGCATTCCCACAACCAGTTGCTCTTTCAAACGTTAACGGTATTACAACCACAAACTGTATACGTACATTTACTCTTTCAGAACTCTGGACGATAAATGCTTAGCAATCATGCACATTTTGCTAGCATGCCGTAACCAGGAATGGATGCACACATAGATAATGTATTCGATCGTTCTGCTGTTTTAATATTCTGCTGTTCCATGTTTTCCAGTAGCAGTAATTCTTGCATGTGGGTGAAAAACTTCTTTGTCGTTAATTAAAAAGACAGAGGTGGAGGAAGAACACAAAAGTGTCTTGATCACTCTTGTTTAATAATTCTAGTGCATCATCTGCAGCGACGTACTCACCGTTACAGGATGGATTGATGCTTGTCCACATCCCATTGTTGACAGCCTGGCAGGTGCGCACATTGGTTCCATCCAATGTGTAGCCCTCGTTACAAGTATAGGTAGCAGTTGTACCTACGACGGGTGGAGTTTCTTATGGCTGGTAGCTCACCATGCCATTGGTGATGATCAGAAGAGGGCATTCGATACCTACAAAGAATGATGATGTCACTATGATGTCACTACACTGAAGATAGACGTTTTAGATAATGGTCCATCACCAGCCATGTGTGCATGACAGTAAGCAATTGCTTCATAGCAAATGATAAGAAGTTTGCCAACTGCCAAACAACTCTACACTGAAATCAGTCAATGGCCCGACAATTTTCCACTGATGTCACCTCCTGTGTACTATACTAATAAATCAATATCGTCGGATTGCCCTGATTTACACCTAGAACACACTGTACAGTGTACTCCAAGTTTGGGTACATTAGCTTGTTGCATGGGTATTGGAGTCCATTCCCTAATACATTCTCTATACGTACCTCTGGAACACAATCAAAATTAAGTATATACCTCATACATAACTTTGCTCATTACTTTGTCATGTTACGGATTTGCTCCCCTTGAAAAACTTTCTAAATGAAACACTGCAGCGCATTCTCTGTGAAAATCAGAGCAACCCAAAGCTGTGCACACAGGAAGTGATATCGAGTGGAAAATAGCAGATTTGGGTTATTCAAGTGGCAACCACACTGCTGGTAGAAGTGTAACTCGATCAGTGGCACAGCCAGGATGTATATAGAAGTGCCTGCATGGGCACTGATGAGTGGGGGAGGTGCAGCGTGTGTGAGAGCCCCACAAAAATTATAGGTGAGTACAGCATCTCCCACTGAGTACAGCCTCATGATCACTACACCGAAGCCCCTAGGCCTCACTGTTGCCACGTGGTCATCATATAGTCCTCATGGGTAATTGGCAATAAAAATGTATTCAACTGCAATGGTTACAGTGATGTACTCACGGTTGCAGGATGGATCACTTCCTGTCCACGTCCCATTATTGATGTCCTGGCAGGTACGCATGTTGTTTCCGCTCAGTGTGTAGCCATTGTTACAAGCGTAGGAGGCATTTGCACCTTCTAGGGGTGGAGTTCCTGGTGGTTGGTAGCTCACCATGCCATTTGGGATGGACAGAAGAGGACAGTCATCAACTAAAATGAGGATATCATAGTGATGTCACATAATGAGTGGGACAGTGACTATAAATCACGTGTCCACTCAGCCATTTGCTATGTGTGGTGTAACAAGAGATTATATGAGACAATATACCGTATGGCCGGAAAATTTGGCGGGAATTAAATTCGGCGGATTTGCTCTAAAAAGCTGTGAATTGTATTTGGCGGACTAAAATTTGGCGGATTTGGAAATTTGCAGCAAGAATGATGTCATACTAACTGCACGGCCACGTGGCTGTGGAGCGCTCGGTGGTTTACATGCGAAACGTGTCAGTAGGCTGCGATGGAGTCCGAGTTTGCGGTGGAGAGCTGTGTTCAAGGTACCACGTCTACAAAAACCTCTGGGATGCGAGTGTAGGAGAGGAACTGCCGTGCGAGTGGTAACGAAAAGGACCCATACGCAGTTAGCCTCGTTCCCAGGCCTCCGCCCAGATTTTATCTCGCAGCCGTGGAGAAAAATCGGGCATCGTCGGCCATGTACCAGGAAGATGTCAACTGCTGGCTCGCTATTTCTGGTAGATCAGCTGTTTGCTCGCTCTTTCTGAGACAGAGGATTACGAGTGCGTGTACGAGCATCACTATGAGACAAGCCCACACGACGTCATGATTGGCGGAATTTAATTTGGCGGTGTGTTCATAATCCGCCAAACCACCAAATTAAATTCCCCGCCAAATTTTCCGGCCATACGGTAGCCAGGCTTCCACCTGGCTGTTTGTCACTGACAAGTGACGAACAGCTTGGTGGGGGCCTGGGAATGAGGCTATCATTAAGGCACAAATTGTTATACAGGTACATATATCAGTTAATGCGACCCTTGATGGATGAACTACCTCCATCTCACTGTAAGTACAATGCATCTATATCACTGTGAAAAAAGAAGGGTGCTTTACTTCAGATACTATCTCAGTTGAAGCAAACATGTATACAAGCATGTATACAAGCAGCTATATTGCATAAAGAATTTTGAGCACGTAGGTTCAAAATTTGGGTCCGTTCCAAACAGTGGAAATCCCATCACTACTCAAGCTTGTGCTTCCACAATGTGTCTGAGAGCAAAAGCTGCACTGAAGCCATGCATGCTTTTCAACATCCTTCATGGGAAAGTAACTTCTGCTGCTCCAAGTAATTCTTAAACTTCCCGTCCAAAGTTGTTGTTGCAGTCAAGGTCCCCCCCCCACTTGAATCTTTGCTGCATGCTTCCCCTTGAAATTACACAGGAAGCATTAATGTATGCAAGACAACTCATGCCACCCCCTCATACTTTGCCATGCTTCGATTTTGTCCCTCCTTGAAGGAATGAAACACTGCTGCTGTTGTCTTGGTTGCTATCTGTAGCTATTCTGTTGTACGGCCTCAGGAGATTTTAGAAACAAAGTTGAGCAGTGATGCACATGCAGTACAAAAGTCTAGCTTGTTCGAGCTAATATCAATGAAGGGATATCATTTTGCTCAACTATAAAACAAACAAAGTATCGTTTTATTGTAAAAGGCACATGGGACAGAGATGCATGATATGGCAGATGAGCACATCGATAGATAGACAGATGAGTGGGTGGGTAGATAGATGAACAGTATAATGGATACATAGACAGAGACGTACGTTGATTGCACTCGTTGCTGGGCAGGTTAAGTGTGAATCCAGGATTGCATTCGGTGCATGTGACAGTGGTGCCATTAGCCTCTTCTTGACACTCCTCGCAGTCAGCCGAACATGGTTCTGGAGGTGACAAGGAACAGCAACAGGTATACATGCTTTCCCACCACCACATTATCTCCCTAGCTCCAAGGTGTGTGTGTGTCAGTGGGTGCATGTGTGTGTGTTTGTCCAATAAGTGGGGGGGATTAATTGTTAGAGGGAAAGCCACACTTAAGTTGATTGCTTCTACCCCAAGGTATGAAAGTACTCACATGCATGCGATACTGCACAAAAGTACTCACATAGTCAGTTTGGCCACTCAAAATCTGAAAGGGTGAAACAGCAGGCACGTAGTCGGGGGGGGGGGGGGGGGGGGGGGGGGGGTTGAAATTATGGAGCTGATCAGTATCACATGACTATACTGCACATGCACATGGCACGTATAATAATAAGCTATAGCTGTGATGGCAGGGACGAAAAGAAAGCCGGTCCCAGATTGAGAATCACCAAAACCAGTGAAGACGAACTAGGACTATCCGGCACCAGTATTTCTTCTCCTTCGAATTCTTCTAAGGCATCTGTCACTATAAGTCATGAGCCTGAGTCTGTGGAAGTTATGAATGACCTAGGGTTTATAACTAAACCACCCATGACTGCTGCAGAAGTCTCTGCATGAAGCTGTTGGTGCACTCAGTAATGGGCAGAAGTATAAGCTGCTGACAGATCACTACAAACCAGGAAGTGGCTCTGTCTCTCCTAATGTGTTTGCTGGCTGCAAGAAATAGTAGATGGAGGTTCAAGTTTGCAAGTTTTATGGTTTGTTCACTAGAGTGTGAACGAGATGCTAGTGCCTTGCATCGTCTGTGCAATTTCATGCGTGCTGGAATGCAGAGTGATGACATCATTGGCATACTCACTACCAACACAATGTTGATACTGACACTTTATTTGTTGAGTCACATCCCAGCTAAGTAGCATTACTGTTTGACTCCAGATGACTTTCTGTATAACATATATTCAGAACAATCATACAATCTTTCTGTACATACATCTTTCTGTACATAGCTAGCAATAGTATTTTGATGGGTCAAGGGAAGGAGGGTGGGGTGAAAGGCACAATTCATGGGTTGAGCTTGTAGAGGATGTCTCGTTGCATGCCGAATGGAAGCAGTGCCCATGCAGTGTGAAGGATCAGAGTGATGGCAACGACCATGAGATGCCCTTGATATACCAGATCAAGCCTTTCACATTTCCTTTCCAGATTGAGAGTGAGATAGTCACAGAAACCAGAAGGCTGTAGCAGTGCTGTGGCATAGCACGAAGGTGCTATGAGAGCCCATCCAGGTAAATGAAATATGACACTGGAAAAAACGTTTCTGCAACAATCGATCAGCACTACGCGCCTCTGTTCACTGCCTTCAGCAGTGTCTATATTGAACCCCCATCCTGGAAATCCTTGCTATGCGCCGAACAGCATGTACATGGCTTTGCCATCAAAAGCCCTTTGCTTGATTCAGGCGGAAGTGCATGGTGAGTTGGGAAGGAGTACACACAGGGTTAGCCTCATTCCTCGGTCCCTGTCTCGGGCCTGGGAACGAGGCTAACACAGGGTGCATGGATCTGTGCCACAATTGACTCGGAAGGAAGTGGTGAGTTGGGAAGTACACACAGGTGCGGGTGCATGGATCTTGCCACAATTGATTCAGGAGGAAGTGGTGAGTTGGGAAAGAGTACACACAGGGTACACAGCTGGTATATAGGCAGCCCTTCAAGCTACCACAACACATTCTCCAGTTGAAAGTTCAAATAGTAGTGAACCTATAAGATTACCCTGAGGGCCACTCTTAGGTTAAAAAAATGTACTGGATAGGGCATATAGCGAATTTGGTGGGTATCGCACAGACAAGTGGGTCTATCCAGGGCCGCAGAAGCAATTTTGGCTTGGTACGGCAAAATGGGGTATGTCCACTGCGGAAGGTAGTGTGTAGAGGCGCGTAGTGCTGATCTGTATATCGCACGAAGCGCGGAAAATGTTTTTCACGGTCATTTTTCAGTTGCCTGGATGGGGTCTCGTAGCACCTTCGCACTGCACTGCCACTGCTGTCTGGTTTCCGTGCAATCTGTGACCGTCTCACTCTCGACGTGGAAAGGAAATGTACGCTGTGCTGGTAGCTAGCCCACGCCTACCAATTATAAGGCGACTAGTTTTTCGCTGCTGTTATTCTACTTCCTGGCTCCACCCCTTTCTAAATCGTGGTAGTCAGCACGTAGTTGTTCGCCATCGTATACCGTACTCAACAAGCGCCTGGTATGCGTCCAGACACTTCAACAAGTTTTGCTGCATTGCAACTGGACTCGTAAACAGACTTTCCCTCGAGCCTGGTCCTCAGTGCGTAGCTATGTATCCACGGAGGAGGACGCTCAGTGCCGCCTGACGTTGGCAAGTACCATTGTTTGTCAAAACATTGGTCCGGCAGTTGCCGGGTCTGCCGGACCTGTTCCGCCGCCCCTGCTATCCCATTCACAAAGCTGAAAGTGACATCTGTATGACATTCAGCATTCAAACCACTCCTAATGTGCAGAAATTACTGATACTATAATACACACTCAGCAAACCATAGAATGTCTTCAGTAAATCATATAAGTATTAAAGTAGATCAATCCCGCATGTCTTTATACTCACCACAGGTGGGAGCATTCCCAGACCAGCCTGTAGCCTGGCAGGTGTGTGTTGCCCCTCCAGCCAGCCCATACCCACCATTACAGCGGTAAGTGGCCATCTGGTTCAATGTTGTTCCTTGAGACACATCCACCGTGCCATTAGATGGAGCAGCGAGTGTACCACAGTCAAAAGCTGGAAGAGAAAGTAGCAACCAGTCAGAACCAAGATCAGGATGAATTCGTAAATCTATCGCCCTTGTTCCAACATGGTTCTCTAACTACAGGCATGAATTCCCTGCCCAGACCACTCCACAGCTGTAGTGATGTACTCACGGATGCAGGATGGATCACTTCCTGTCCACGTCCCATCACTGACGTCCTGGCAGGTACGCATGTTGTTTACACTCAGTGTGTAGCCATTGTTACAAGTGTAGGAGGCAGTTGCTCCTACGACGGGTGGAGTTCCTGTGGTTGGTAGCTCACTATGCCATTGGTGAGGGCCAGAATGGGGCAGTCATTAACTACAGGGAATTAATCATTACAGTGTTGCAGTTGTTAAGTCTGTATAGTATGGGAGGGGCAGTTACTACACAGCTACTATATACGTACCATGTGTGGGTTTCACAAATGACTTACCACAGTCAAAGTTGTTGCCAGGCACTAAGGGAGATGTGCAAGCGGCCACACACATGTTGTTCTCATAGAAGTTGCAACAGCCAGTGGCTCTCCTATTGAAGCACCTCATGAAACCAACGTTACAGGCTGCATTGCAGGCTAGAGGAGTGTGTATGAGGGGGACATGTAGGAAGGAAAGGAAACTTCAGAGTAACACGTGACAATTAGGACACACTTGATTCTCACAACATGCTAGTTCACAACCAAGCCATACAGCGGGGGAAATATGTCAAGGACCTACGGGAGCCGGGAACCAGGTTGAAAGGTACCGAAGGCTTGTAGCAGCACTGCATGTTGGCTTTGTTGCTGACGATGTCATGAACAACGCAATAAACTTCTCCAACTATTGTTATTCAGTCCTTTTCAACCAGTCAAATTTGTGCGCTATACACTGCATAGTCTATGACCACAATTGTTGTCAACAACTTCCTGTGGTGGAGCTTTACAGACACTACTTCAGAGGTGTAGCTACTGTAATCGCAATACTGAAACAGAACTGAAAATCAGTTGTCATCGATCATGACTAACCTCAAATTGGTGTTAAAAATGTCTGAAGAAATCATTTGTGGTTAAGTTACTGCAGTGAAAATTTATGAGCTACCTGAGCAGAGTGCTGGTTGTGCAGCAATATATTCACTTAAAATGTCCCAAGGGTGACCCATGGGACTGATTAGTGTCACCATTCCCATTGATGTCTGGAGCAAGTCACTACATTTGACTGTGTCAAAAATTACGTCCCTGTCATCCAGAGAAAGTCCCTGCCAATTATCAAGTCATTATGTTCAGCTGATTTTTGAGACATACAGAAAAGACAGTGTTGTATTTCACCGAGATTTGCAGCTGGCGTTGTCACGGTACGTAGCGCTCAATAGACACGCTGTCAATGGATGCCCAACAGCCTTGGAAGAAGAAAGGTGGCACAACATCTTGGATGGCTGCTGTTGGCACGCTCGAGAGCGGTGATTCGGAACCACGCCTCCAATTATTGCGCGGTCACGCGTATCATTGCTTGCCCGCCACCTCAAAAAGAATAGTCCCATAATTGCGCCATTTTAAGTCCTGTCGTCTCACATCATCAGAGTAATTCCCTGCCAATTACCCAGTCTTAATTGTTGACAGAATGGGACCACTTTCAGTCAAGGCATAGTCTCGTGCCCAGCTGGAAACCTATGTGTAATGAGGCCACAGGCGTCTAGCAAGCTATCAGGCACTGGAGGTACAGCCTCTGCACTAGACAGTGTCGTTAGAGACGTAAAGATGAGCAATTATCAACTGAGAATGAGCACAAACTAATAATGCCGAGTCATACTGTGTCCACCTGGTCAAGCAAAACCACAGGTCTGATAAAGGTCACAGGTCACTTTGTTACATATGGTATAACCGGCTGGTGACTTTCAGCAACCAGAGGAGGACGGCCAAGGTTGACCTTTGCTAATCAGGTCTCATTAAAGTCACGTGTAATCCGATAATATAGATTACGTAATGAATGTTAAGTACCGTATTTATGCTAATAAAACGGTATAAAAACAAATAATTTCAAAATCCATTACCGTAGGATTGGAATCATAGAAATTCCAGGAAATGAATTTGTATCGCTAAATTGGATGGACCGTTGTAATACATAGAAATTGTCGCGCTGCGTTTGGAGAGAAATCGTTTGTTATTCCAGGAAATGGGTGTCGAACTGCCATCCCACGTACTGCATTTCGAGTATTTGTGACTGTTGTAGCTGCACTATTCCAGAAACTGGGCGTCTACTGCCATGCCATCATTGCAATGCGCTGCATTTCGATCGTTTGTGACTGTTATTCCAGGAACATGGACATCAACTGCCACTGCCACGCGCTGGCATTCGGCGTTTGTGACTGTTGTGACTACACTATTCCAGGAAATGGACACTCACTGCCGTGCCACACGCTGCATTTCGGCAGTGTGGGTATAGTAATTCCAAGAAATGGGCATCATCAACCACGACGCCACGCGCTGAATTTCGAGGGAACTTGTTTGTGACCAAGGACTGCTGTATTCCAGGAAATAGGCATCAACTGTCATGCCATGCGGTGCATTTGGACCAATCAGACTGATATTATGAATAGTGTATTTTGTAAATGTGTACTTGGAACTCACGTTGCTTGGATAAGAACATTTCCTCGGTACATTGGAATCTACGAAAATGATTAGTGTCCAGAGCTACCGCTTAATTGGATTAGTGGAAATTCCAGGAATTGAATTTCTACCGCTAGATTAGATGTACCGGTTTATTAGCATAAATACGGTACAGTACTTCCATAGACAATGTTTCGACAGTTTTCAACATCGAGCCCCGATGCAATCACCTGGAATATCGACTCACAGGGAAGCGTAGGCATCTGTTAAAGGCCGAGCCCTTCAAGATTCAGCTGAGGTATGGCAGAAGCGAGAGGAAGTAGTCTCCCGGTCCAGACGGTCCCCACGCGCGCCGCAAACGTCGGCCCTGCGAGATTAGAGTGGAGGTTAGGGGCCGTCTCGTCCATTTGCAAAGCGCGTTCGAGGATTGCCAACTGGGAGCACTCCACAGCAGCCCCAGAAACAGTCTTTTATTCGTACAGCTATTTGCAATAACTTTTAATAACCGTCCACTGTCACACGACAGAAAGGTATTAATTACTCGTGATGTATGCAGTGGCCAACCTCCTCTGTTCAGTAACATTCTCAGTCTTCATTAATATTAATATTCATAGTTCAGCTAACCACCTGAAACTGGACAGAACTGGAAGTCCTACGCATCAAATAATATACGTAATTGCAAGAGTCCCATGAGACAACCATGGGATTCAAATATATTGTTTTAAGGTTACGGGATCCCTGCGCGCGGATACACGCACCGTATACTTAATTAAGCGCTATTTCACAGTTTTTTTGTCACCAAAAATAAAGCCGTGTGATCCGACCTGGACTTGGAAGACAGTATTGAAATAGGCATGAACAGTATAGAAAGGGCGGGACGAAGCGACCGTTCCGAAGTTATACGACGCTGTATTCCAAAGAGCCGAGGGGAGTCAAGATGGCGGTTATTCGCACTCAAGGGTCGTTCTTTCAAGGACTGTTCAACCTAGCCACATAACGCTTACGTCCCACCCTAGAGCTTCCTATGGCGTGTCTCCCAACGGTAGAATCGAGTTGCTCGCGGTCTTCGCACTGGCGATTTTTGGCGAATAGTTTGCTGGAACTGATTTAACCAGCGTACAACAGCTACAGTGTGCATGAGCTACTGTAATGATGATTACTGCATGTTGACTACCCTCCCTGCTTTGCGTCGAGTAAAGTTTGATTTCACTAGCTTCATTTTTGTGGGAGAAAAATGGGCTTGAACAAATTGTCTGGCCACGCCCACTGCACGGGGATCCCGTAACCTTAAGTCCATTTCTAGGCAAACCAGAGCGTTGTATGCCCTTACGCTACATCATGCACAGCATTATGGTGTACAACAACACAATCTAGAAAATTATAGTAATCCATGGCATCTACATAGCTATAGCTGTAAGTACAGTCAACCAACTTTCACTGCTTTGCCCTGAAATACTATGATCAAACAACACCAAACTTACATCCACAGTGCTGCTCATTGTTGGTGACTGTATCAAATCCAGCTCGTGCTGGACTTAGACACACTGCACAGTCGGTTCTAAGGGTGGTTGAAAGACTACCAGTTGGGGGAGTTGTGACGATACTATCAACACTGGCCCCCCATATGGAGCCAGTAGCACACCCAAAGTCGAACTGGGAGAGTGTGGGGTTCCCAGTACACGCGGAAGCACCACTGCAAGTGTAGTTCACGACTACTGAAACACCAGTGTATATACGTGTCCCGAGTCCGACCACTTCTGAGGCACACGATGTTCGAGGCGTGCACCTGCACAGTTATCGTCGTACCCTCTCCAACACTAGCCGCAATCGCATCTCTGATTAATCCCATTGAACTTGCCGTACCAGTAGATCCAAGGAGGCCTTCCTCGAATCGTGAACATTGATTTTGACCTCTTGCGAAGGGGATGATCGCAATCAGCAGGCAGAGAAACACCACTAATCTGGACGGTCCCATAATTATTGCCGAGCGTCTTGCCGAGGTAGTGTTGTCAACGTCGCCGTAATTGCGTGTGCATGCCAGGCTAGTTTCTGTAGCTGTCGAAGCAAGGGAAGTGACGGAAGTCATGTCCTAGTCTCGCGCGGGCCAGACGTTCGCGGCGCGCGCGGAGAGGGCCCGGGAACCTACTATGATTCACGAATTCCTGATTCCATGACTAACTTATGGCTTGCTGGCCAAGTACTAGCTATAGCTATGTGAGTCGGGTCAGACCATTGCTGCATACTCAGTGCATGTAAGGCTGGGTCGGGCTAGGATGTACATATTAGTATGCCAACTTCACCTTGGTTTTACACAGACATAGATCATTGTGTTCCATGTTGTTGATGATAATATGAAAGTGAAACCTCAAAACTCCACCCATGTATATTCAATTACGTCATAACTATTACATGACGTCAGTGGGTGGGACCGGCGTTGCCAACATAAACATACAGAAAGACTGATAGCCGCTATACGGATTATGTGCCGGTTAGCTAGAGCGTACTGATTTGTACCGTTCGAACGTACACATAACCAACTCAAAACCTACCCGGTAGATTTCTCGAACTCAGCTGGGAAGTTGCTCAACGACGCAAACAGCCACTCCAGAGATGGCCAGTGGGAGCATAGTTTCTGTCACAGCAACTCCTACGAGCAATATTTCTGGGCCACAATCTACCCGGTAGGCAGACGCAGCCATTCGTACTCTGTGGATTGCCACCGGTAAGGTCAAGAATACCAAAGCACAAGTAATCCGTATCGCTCGACTTTTTGTTCACTCTCTGATTTGCGGCAATATCAACCGCAAAGGCCTGAAAGTCACGGGACAAGTGACCACGCCCCACTATTCTCATGGGGTCGTTTGACCGTTTCCAACGAACAAACTCGTCTGTACAGCAGGCAGGGCACCTCGGACATCGGCGTCTAATGCTAGATCGCTAGCGCTTTGCAATCGCTTGAAGATGGATGCCGTATGCAGTCCAATAAAACACGAGATCAGTATTCACGGCATTCTCTAACAACGTAATAAACCAACCGCAATCAGATGACATTTAGTGCCGTGTGCAATCGTTTCCATAGATACGCACGGCGTGCGAAATTCTTGCTGTGGTCAACTCGACCCAGCCTTACATGCAGTGAGTATTCCTACATCCTGGGAAACAGTTCCTGGATAAGTGTATCCGCAGCTGTGATGAGTGTAACTCGCTTTAATTTCTTTGATCTTTGCTGTAGCCTCCATTAGCAACTACATGTAGCTTTGCTGAATATCGTAGCGTACAGTCCCCAATTATGGCCACGTTTTCACTAGTTTCTTCTATTGTGTACGCATGCGTTCACTATACCCACGGGTCTGCATACATATACTTGCAACCAACCTTTGTCCTTCTACAGGTAGCAACATCGTTCCGTATCTAGGTCTGAGCGAAGGAAGCTGAGGGGTCTAGTACTCGACGTTAACGGTGGCCATAATAGGGGACTGTCCCCTATTATGGCCACCCCATGCTAACCAGAAACCAAGGGGTTAATTCTTTAAAACTTTAGCCCTGCATTGACCCCCACCCCTACTTGACAGACGGTGAAGATTTCACGGTCCTAGGACATGCTGAGCCACCACAGGAGCTTATTATATTGTTGTACAGCATTATCAAATTCAATACATCAAGTATAGTAAAGTTGTTGACAATTAAACTTCCAGTTTTTTCTCCCGTTTCTTTTGGCAACGACAGAACTTACAAAAATACTCTACAAACAGTCATGGATACCTAGAAATACAAAATGGAGCAACGCCACCTGTCTCAACTCAGTAGGAGCCCGTCGCCCGAACATCGCGCGGTGAGAAAAGTCAATCACCGATTCAGGGCGATATTTCTCCGAGAGCCGCAATAATGCTGACACCAACTTTTTTGTGCCCTACGTTACCTTAGTTATACTGCGCATGTGCAAGAATACGGGAATCTACCAGTAGTCAGGAATCGCGAATACTAGTACATGGCCATAATAGGGGACTGGCCATAATTGGGGACTGTACGCTACTTGAATTGCACAAATACTGTTTACCCCCACTGCATGTCGAGTCGGAGAGTCGACCCCACACTGCTGCTCTAATATTATGACTAAAGGGATGAGCTCCTTCAGTATGATGTGGAATAATTGAGAGCAAAATATCCTCTCACCACTGGACTTGAATACCGCTGAGATTGCCAAAATGCATCACAGCCCCGGGCCACGATCCAGATGTGACCACACAAGATGGCTGCTGGGCCAGTCTGCTCCCATACTCCATCAGGGTAACCTAAACCACCACTCCTGATCTGATGCAGATGTGGTATGTGGTCTGGCTTGTGGTCTGGCTGTTTTGCAACTGTAGAGAGCTGAATCATCTGGCCAAGGAATACCCTATATCATGCATGTGCAGGTTTGACCACTTAGCATGCGTGACTGAGCTGTCCTATTACGGACTCTCTTTTGGTGCTAGCTGTATATCCAATATCTACAAGATGAGCTAGTGAGACATTCACATTTCCATCTTGAAACTGCATGTCGATCTCAATCCCTAGATAGATGATAAGTTGGACCCTCACATTTTCCCACTGCTACCGTGATACCCAACTCCCTGCATACTACAAAATTAGCTAATTGAATGCACAGTCATGTATCCTGGTCTTGGATCAACCACTGTAATGAAGATCTGTGCAAATAGCTTGTGATCCCCCTAGCAACATGCAGCTTTAGATAACCTGCTTAAGTGCATCTACAATGGAATTTAAACTCTTGGGGGCAGAAAAGAGGTCAAAAGGCAGCTAGGACTGTGCCCAGAGATGCACTCTCTCCACCACATTCAAAGCAGCATGCAGGTGGGACCTAGTCTGGCACAGCCAGACCAGAGGAGGTTGGACACGCTTGACCTTTTCTAATCAAAATGGCTCAAAATGGCTGGGGTCACACTAATTAAAATTCTACATCTGGAGTAAGAAGCATGTTTAGCCAATTTTGAGGTTGGTCCCCCTCATTATTAATTTTTTGATGAAGGGGTCCCTCCTTAGAATTAGCTAAAAATGCCTCTTTCTCGAGATCTTGAGATCTAATTAGTGTGACCCCAGTCAATTTGATAAGAAAAGGTCAACCATGTCCAACCTCCTCTGGCGCCAGACAAGGTGGGACCATGGACCAGAACGTGACCCTCATGGGTGGGGACAGGAAGGTAAAGGTTTGGGGATCGTAGTAGGCAGAGTCTCACTGTACCTTCTCTTTAGTTTCTCAGCAGTACGACAAGAACATTAAACAGCCATATAACTTCAACAGTATAGAGGAACTTGCATGATTACGTCACGAGCGGATGGACACGCCCACTCATGGTATCACGTACCATACTGCTCCAAGGGTCTGGCTGACTAACTGCTCCATTGAAATTGTATTGGGAATGGCTACCTAAGGTGAGTGTTTATAAGTACTGCGCCCGCGTGCTAGTGCATAGCAGATAAAGATTTGAGATATTGGAGTTTTGCTACAAAATGAATCCTTCCACGTGTGAATCAGAGAAGAGTTTGCAAGGCACGAAGTGGAATTCCAGCATTGGCTGAAGTACAGGGGGCTGAAACTACTGGCAAAAGTGCCTTGTGAAGCGGTAAGCGGGATACTTGTAGTTCTGTGCTACTAGCAACACTCCAGGAACTTATATAATTAGCGGCGTTCCAGGGAAGGTTTTCTATTAAGATGAATGGAGGAGTTGCTGCGCCGTAACTAAGCGTTGTGAGTTCTGAAGAGAACAGGCCATAAGCCCAACATTACGCTTTTGGTTCTGTCCTTCCGTGCTCACCTTAGACGCCATTGCTCAACAACCGCTTCTCTGACTCACATGTGGAAGGCATCACTTTGTAGCTAAACTTCTGGACAGCCAATATTATATCTGTTCTGCTACACAGGCGCAGTGCTTGTAAACGCTCACCTTAGTAGCCATTCCCAAGACATTTTCAATGGAGCAGTATGGTACGTGATGTGGCAAATTGCAAAAGGGTCACTGATGTAGGATCTAAAGAAGGATCTCACCAGCAAGTTTCCATTTCATGTGTTTGTCTTTAATATTGAGGATCTTGTTTTTGAGCCCATCTACTCGTGACATAAGCATACAAGTTCGTATTAAGCAGGTAGTAGTGTATGCACCTATCTGAGCTTGAACCTCATCTCCTTAGTGCTGGAAATATTTGTTCCAAGTACCCTCCGTTCCGAGTTACCCCACCTTACTAGGACTTGGCTTTAACCCTTTTTACTCACAAGTCAATATCAAAATTTAATGTTCAGAGTACCACTGTATTTTAAAGGTGCCTTTGTTCCTTGCAACTGTCTGAGCTCCATGTTCATCCGTGACGTTTGTTTCCAAGTTTGTTGGGTGGTACAGAGCGGAAATGTATAACAATGACTATGTTTCATTGTTATAGGATCAAAGAGAGATTGAGGACATTGGATGAAACAATTGGTGTAGTGACTTTTGTTGTACAATTAATTTTGCTGATGCTACAATTGAATTTTTGTACATAGGATAAGAAGTCAATAGACTAGTGGCACAACCTAACTTTGTGGTTAGGACCATAGCATGCAAAATTAATCATAGCCCATTGTGTCCTGTACTGTGTGACGTCAGGACCAAGTGTGCATGTGCACAGTGCCATTCATTGTACCTAGGGTGCATCGGCGCATTGAGCCGGCTCAATACGCCCTTGATTTTACCAAGGATAATTAATTAAAACGGAACGTGGATTGGAAACGGCAATACAAATGATGTCACAATCCGTGTTGCGCACGCTGGCGTTAGCCTCGCTCCCAGATCAGACTTCTTCCTGAAACTCAATAGCCTAATGCAGCAACCACAGAAGCATTGACAGCAAGTAGTTTCATATCGCTAGGTGCTTTCTTCGTCGAGATAACCTAACACAAGTAATCACATGTCACAGGCCCAATTTAATGACAGAGAGGCTGCGTACCTAGCTTCCTTTCTTACGAGGGAAAAGAAACTCAATAGCCTCATGCAGTAACAACACAAGCATCGGTAGCAAGTTGTTTCATCTCTCTGGGTGCTTCCTTGGTCAAGATAACCTAACACAAAGTAAGCGCAACGCGGATTACGTAGCAATTTTATATTGCCGTTTCCAATCCACGTTCCGTTTTAATTATCCTTGATTTTACAGAGTTGTCACCAAAATGATGTACATGCGTGCGCCAAGCCGGCCGGCTAGCATATTACCGTATATTTTAATTAAGCGATAATTCATAGTTTTCTTGGTCCCTCCCCCGGCTGAGGCGGCCCCAAATTGTGCGATCCGACTTGCTGTGTACTGTGCAGAAGGACTAGGCTACTGTTGGACGGAGGTTTCGCTGTATTGTGTCATGGCTGACCAGCCGAATGACGTGGCTAAGTCCAGGAAGTCTCTTCATAGCAGAATTTCCACAGGAGTGACTTTTGTAAACAAGACCAAGCATGCGGTGCAAGTACTGTGGCTGAGCTACCAAGGAGAGCCGGTGTGGTATAATGACCTCAGCCCTGGAGACTCGTACAGGCAGCAGACCTATGTTACTCACCCCTGGGTTTGCGTGGAGTGTGACACTGGGAGGTTTGAGCTGATGGAGCTCAATTCCCAGGAGGTCTTGTACCCGGAAGAGAAACACATTAGTGGTGCTATTACCGAACCCAAACGAACACTGTATGAGCTGTGTCTTGCTACCGTTCGGAATTCTCTTCACCAAACACTCGGCATTAGCCTGCTTGATCATTTGAAACCCAAAGATATTTATCGCCTTCCTCTGCCCTCTCGTGTAGCAGATAGCCTCCTCTCATTTGACTCGGCACCACCATCTCCACTAGTGGCAAACTACGTGGCTGCTCTTAGAGATAAACTGAACTGAAGTGATGGGATCGTAGGAACCAGTGTGTGGCAATAGCCTCATTCCCGGTCCCCACTTACCTTCACACTGTTGCGAAATTCCTTGGAGTGTAGTAGTGTACACAGCAGTTTGCTGCATGTGTATTGACCATAACTCAATTAGAAATCCACCAAGTGCACAGCACTTCCCACTTTGAATTTGCAAGGTCAACGCAATCAGCAGAAATACTTGTAATGCAGGTGAGGCGGTGAGACTTGAGATGATCTTCCAGCCCAATAATTATATCTCCTCACCAGTTAAGTTCAGAGTTGGATGGTAATTGTACTTCCATGATGACCAAAACTGCACCACAATCATTATACCTAGGCTGCATGTGACTTCAGTACAAGAGCATCGTGACAAAACTTGCACAACCTGCAGAAGGTATGATTTTGACATTCCGTTGCTTCTGCATGGCCAGGGTTTCAAAGCAACTGGAAGCATACAATACATCATATACATGTACAGATTGTGCAAGAGCACATTCATGCCATTAGGATTAGCAGCTATAGATCGAACGTTACGTTCTCTGGCATGCACTTTGCCGAGGAGGCTGGAGTGATGTTGGAAGGGTTGTCACCATCAATAAAATTAATTGCAGGGTGTTTTGCATGATGTTCTCGGAGTAAAGATTTCAGCCTACACTTGCAAAAGCAGTCACTGACATAATTATAGAATATGTGCCAGACCAACCTATACTATATGTTGCCTGTTCACGTTTGCATAGAGTCTAACGCCATAGATAATATACCAACAAGCTCCCCCTTCGCTTTGCTGTTATCTCCAGCACGCGATCACTTTCAGTAATGGTCACGAGTCGATCGATCCGTGCTGGGGAAAATTCGATCGAGGGCCTAGCCCGCTATATAAGGTAAAACGGGGTAATTCCAGTCACGGTATAATTCCGGTCAGTCTATACAAAAGCCACCGCCAATTGTACACGATAGATTCTTTGGGAGTCCCACTTATGCTGCAGTAACATTAACTACTCCTCGTACTAGAACTGCAATTATATCCGCATTGCTCTATGTTAACTTAGCTTTTGGGCTATACTGACCGGAATTATGCGGTGACCGAAATTACCCCGATTTACCTTACTATTTGCTATATTGAGGATCTTGTTTTTGAGCCTCCTTTTGACATTTGCAAAGCTCTATCGCCCCGTAGTCTCGTTCCCAGACCCCTCGGAAAAATCAAGAATTTTTCCGAGGGGGGTCTGGGAACGAGACTAACTTGAGTGATGTTTGGCTACCTATGCATGCACCCGTATTTTTCGTCGGTGCACACAGGGGGAGGAGCTCAAGCCTGGGACGAGGCTAGATGCACAGTGCATACATGCTACTAATTTACTAAATATTGTCACTATATACTACGCTTCCTCAACAGGCACTATGCAGAGTGGCATGCATGTGCACATTTGGTATACATTGCTTTGAAGATCATATAAGCATGGTGCTGCGTGCAGGTAGGGGTGTACATGCTAAACTGCATGCACATAGAGCCCGAGCGGTTAATATAGCTCTAGTATTAAAAATAGAGTTTTTGAGTTCTGCTCAATTTGAGCAGTAAAATATCTAGCTAGCTAGTGCTGTTTGGAATCTCTGAACTATTCAAAAGTCTGCCACAAGAAAATTTCCACATTATGATATCAATAGGTACAATCCCTTTTTTGAAACTGAAGTTTCTATCCAACAGTGTTTTGCAACAGCATTGTTAGTCATAGTTTCATAGGTTGCATCCTGAGGAGTTGAAGTGTGCTCAGTTGTTGTTGCATAAGACACATTCTGTTTCATTTCCATTGCATCCCGCTCAGGTGTGGTTGCATAAGACACATTCTGTTTCATTTCCATCTCATTTCTGGCTTCAGCAGCACCTCCAACCGAATTCGAACACCCACCATGTCTACCTTTCCCCAGAAACACAACGCATATCATGATCATGATGACAAATGTGGCAATCGACGTCAGTAGAGAGATCACTGCAATTACAATGGCTACAATTGCAATGTCAATTTGATCCCGTGCAGTGCTAGTCGAAGCCATTCCACCTCCAATTTCTGTATAAATGCATACATTGTAGTTGTTTGAATGTCATTCAGTATTCCCAGGCTGATTATTAAGCCTTAAACACCCACACCCAAGCACACCAGCACAAAGACAGCGTGTGTGTTTGTCAATAATTATATCTGCTGGTTGCTAACCTACACTCTGTCTAGAGTAGTACGGTGTGGGCACTACAGTGAAAATGCAAGTGGCATCCATCAGGTTTCTGGGCCTACAACTTAACCCATGCCCACCACTCCACTTTACAACCTCCTTGGACATGTACAGGAGTCGGTGGCACATACCCCTTTACGTTCGACGGTTAACCCTTCTTCCCACCAAGACAACACATTTTCATGCAATCAGCGCACACCACTTTCGTAGGTACTCCTCTCCCACGTACAGCATTCGCTCCTCAGCGGCCAGACTTGGTGGGGCTTGCACACATGGAGAGCCCCCTCTGGAAATACTATTCATGACCCCCACAAGCCCAGTAATCGGAGGTCAAAGGTGGATGTCAGCCGGATTTTCGCCCAGGTTTTCTAAACTTCGGCCAGATCTGACTGATGGCACACCATACACAATCAATTTGCATGTTTTCTTGAGGCCCTGGGTGGGGACTACTCAGTACCATTAAGGAATGGGACCAGCTAGATCAGACACATTTTTGTGTTGTGTTTGCAAGGTTATTGTGCTCCACTGGAATCACACATTGAAAATGAATGTCACTTTTGGGTTAGCCCCACCCCTCTCGCATCCAATGACGTCGTTTTCGGCCACGCCCAAGCAATCTGTCCAGCAATATGGCTTCATTAGCAAACCAGCTAGGCAACTACAAATGCTAAAAAGCGGCAACTTAAAACCCCATGAACCTCCGTGATTTCTTCGTGGCATAGAGAGCTGAAAGCCCACTACATTTTAGGACTAGCGATAGTTGATAGCTGGTATAGGTAGAGAGGTATAGCTAATCAACATGCAAGCAGGGCAACACTACTCAGATAAACCTACCTCTAGATCACTTGAAGAACGTTCAATCAACAATCGCTAGGGTGAACAGCTTTATCTAGTCGGTAGACATACGATGGGCCACACTAGAGTCCTTACAACCCGGGTTTAAGTTGCCGCCTAACACATCGACTCCAAACTTGTAGATCTGTGCGGCCATTCTCTGCAACTGGGCGTGGGAGGAGCACTCATCATGTGACATGTACTGGAAAACACGTGCATGCAATCGCATCAGCTAAACTGTGCACGCGAACAACAGCACAGTAGTGGACTTTCATAGCAATACTACCAATAGCGGTCTTTGCTTCACTCCGTCCGACTTGTACAGATCCAGCAAAAGCGCTGCAAATTGTGCTGTACTGATTTGCCATGCAACTATGCGCGTGACTATCACAACGTTTGGCCAACGCCTACTTGTACCGTAGTGTACGTTCAAGCGCCCACCACGTATCAAGCGCCCACCCCCCTCTTCACGCGAAAGTTACTGCACAGGGTCCAAAAGCAGTGTATTAAGGGCCCACCCATCACAAAAGTTTTGAGCAGCATTTCTTAACTTCTGGGCGAGGTTGTGCATTCAAAAAGGCCGACTTACAGTCAACTACGGCGAGCTTAAAGAGACGCGATCAATTTCTATGCGTGAAAAATTGGCTTAGATATTCATAGCCGGTCATTGATATTCACAGCTTACCGCAGCCCTTGTTGTTTATACAGTGCTGAATGGGTGGGCGGATACTACATGCCTAAGTAGTCTGAGTACGCATCTAGCGCCCACCCCCCTGTTCAGCGGCGTTCTATTGTCCCCAAACCCTGGGCGCTTAATACGTACTCTATGGTAAATAATTCTATTACGGTCTATGAATAATTTTATTGTGGTTACTATGAGATGCGTGCGCAGCCAAGCAAGGTCCCATTCCTTTAACAGACGTGAGTATGAATCTCATTAAAAGCAAAAATCCTGGGGTCATTGAATCAAAAATCGCCCACAGCATGCGAAGGGGGGGGGACTGCCGCCTCCCCTTTCAATACCCCCCCTTCTACATTTAGTGGTGGGTGCACGCCAAAAACTGACCAAATTTTGGGTTCTTCTCTCAAAGTTGTCCCTAAGCCTTTTTGGTCACTTTTGGACTGATGAGAAGCCCTACAAGTGCATAGGGTCTAAATGACGTCTATAGATGTCAATGGGGCTTAAAGGGTTAATTAAAGGTAACAAGGTGGCACATACCCCTTTACGTTACTTTACCTTTAACCGTTGGGGCACTCCGACGGTTAAAGGTAACCTAACGTAAAGGGGTATGTGCCACCTTAATAAAGTGTTTTTTTCAAAAAAGGGTTCAGTACCCTTAGACCGCGCTGATCTGTTCGATTGAACACATAAGTGATAAGTGAACCCACTTCAAATGGACACTTTTTGGCCAGCCTCGGACAAACTCCTCACATTACCATTCACATAGCAGAAAGGACACTTTGCAAACTTGAGTGACATTTGACCTATATTGCCAACCTATACCATCTGTATAATTACATTAAGCAGCTAGTGAGAATGTGCTCACAAAACGGCCTTAACTTGCACTATGGACCAGTTTGCCGATTTTTAATTGATCCTCCATGCACACATCAATGATTTTGTTGTTGGTTGGTATTTGTTGGTGTTATTAAGTTTGTCATTGCACAATTCAGTTCTTAAAATTTGATTGATTGATGGATTGATTGCATAGTTGTGCTTTGGAGCAATATTCATAATTGTGTCATCGGGTGACAAAAGTGGGAGGTGGGTTAAGCCGTTAAGGCCTACATGTAGGGATAAGCAACTACAGCTGCATGACGAGGCAACCCAACTTAGGTTGAATCAACGGTGCGATGAGAAAGAGGAATCGGCTGTACAAGAAAGCAAAGTTATCTGCAATTCGAGGACGGTGATGCCCTGGATGTGATCAGTGTTGGGCTGATCCGAGGACTCCCCTCGGGTACTCCTCCCCCAATTGTGACCCCACTTCGGGATGTGAACTTGAAGGGAGGAGCCTCAGCCCCTCACTTCCACCTGCTGCATGCATAGTGCTTCTTTAAGTACAAACTTGCACACAAAAAAACCTGCACAGGACAAAGCAGCAATCTGAATCCCGGAAAGCCATGAAGTATTTCAGCAAAAGCCAATTAATGCTCAAGGATATCTACCCCATTATATGTACATTACCAACATTACCAACATTACCTGGGGTATAATTATTACCACCATTACCTCATTACAAGCTATCGTTACCAGTATATTAGTACCTGCATTACCAGTACACTGTGTATACCTATCAGCATTAACCAATATCACCAGCATTACCTACATGTACATTAACCTCGTACCCAAGCTCTTTCTAAGAGGAAATGAGCCTGGGTACGAGGCTACATGTACGTTACCAGCATTACCAAATCATGGATGATGCACATGTCATCCTTGCAATGGTGATGTAACAAATGATGTGATCTAGGCAGTGGTGACATGCAACCCATGGCTCTCGGCCAATGACTGCCCATACAGACAGAGGAAAAGCTTCACTGTGCCGTAAGACTAGCAACCCATTTGTGCAATAAACAAAAAATGCCCCACCTAGTGCCAACCTCTGGTCTGGTGCCAGCCACATGCAGCCATAAAGCAGCCAGCTTAGTGCTGAAACCTGTCCATCTCCCCCTGTGTCCCAAGGACATTGCTGGAAATGAATGTTGCATGAATAAAATGCAATTAGCCAGTGTGGAATTGCTGTTTTGACATTAGGTAGCTATAGTTTATTTGCATGAGTGACAAATGTGATGCTGAGATATAGCTGCAGGAATGATGTTTACAAACTCCCAAACCACAGCTGTTTACTTTGATTATCCCCAAGTTGCCAATGTATAGCATGCATAGCTACTTGCTGGCATATTAACACAGCCACCCTGCGTCTAAATTGACAGCACTGCATGGGAATTGTAGGTTTTTCAAGTTTTTGAAACTCGGTTTGTATATGAGTGAGAAATCTAGGAAACAAGTGTGGTTTGGGAGTTGGAAGAATTGCAAACATCATTCATTAATTCCTGAGTGGTATCTGAGTGTCAAATATAATCCTCATGTCAAAACAAACATTTTACTGCGCAGATTCAGTACATTGCCATTGGATGGCTCAACTATAAGTTACGGACACGCATGTGCAATCAGTACTGACGCTGGCCCTAACTAATACCCTAACTGTTATCCTACTCCAATCCATTGACCAATAACCACTTCAAAATTTATTATTATAGCAACATAAAACATTATTATAAAAATTATGTTAAAAACCTACCGTGAACACAACCCTACTACTATCAGTGACAAAGAAGGTGATTAAACTACAGCAACGATGATATTGGCAGTGTCCTAGAGTCATTGTGTGTGCGTATAAAATTAATCTTGGGAGAATAATTATAGTCAGCTTATTCCTTAATTGCATACATGAAGTTAGAACTTTGATTGCTACAGCTTAGGGTTTGGTGTCATCAGGCTCATCGCTACCATCACTGTCACCGTCCAAAAAGTCCACCTCAGCACTCTCAACGTGGTGCTTGTGGGCTTTCTTTGTCGAGTAGCGCTTCACTCGTGCCTTCAGCTCCAGCCCATCCTCTCTCCACTGAGAGGGGGAACTGTGCTCCTTGGAGTCAGCACTCCCTGGTCTCTCCAGTGCCGGATCTTTCCTCTCCAGTGACCCCAAGTCAGCCTTCTGGTCGTTATCAATATCGGTCTCGTGTACCTCTGGAGATCCCTTAAAGGTCACCATTGGGGGTTTCTCCTTCTTTTCTTCTCCAGCTGCACTAGCGAGTGGTACAACTTCAGTGAGGTCATAAGTGCTTGAGTTGAAGTTATCTGTGCTGGGAACGACTGAAGTGCTAAGATTCGAGCTAGCTAGGTTAGAACTTGCAGTTTTAACCTTCTTTTGGGCAGTAGCAGAGCTGGTGTACTTGGCCTGCAAGGGATGCAGCAGCTTGGACTTGTAGCGGCCACAGGTGAACACCTCCAACCACGATTCTCGGGCATCCTTGCTGAACACACATAAGAACAGGAAGATAAAGAAGCCCTGGAAGGCGTTGAGGATCACAAAGAGAATTTGGAAGGCAGTGGAGGCTCCGGAGCCTCCAAACCCAGTGACAGTTAGTGCGCCAAAGAGCCACGTCAGACCAAAGAGGAACATGACTCCTGTGATACTGATCAGCAATCTGATAGTAGTTTTCTTGTTCATTTGATCCTTGGAACGGCCGAGTGTGTTCCGGCTGTGCCTGATGAGTACGCCGATCACCAGAACAAACATGACGACGTTGAAGAGCAGGACGGCAAAGATGGGACCCAGGAAGGTAGCAAAGAATACTGCAGCATCAGAGATGAAGCAGCTAGAAGAAGGTATGATGGAATAGTCAAGTTTACCTACGCAGTCTTGTTTACCGCAGTCATGTTTACCTACACAGCAACTTACAATCCTCGTTGGGAGTCTGTGGTCCGGCGTACAATAAGATCTCTGCTGACTACATCTGAGAGATCCACAGCCAGAGGGATGACCACTGGGATGATTGGCACCACTGGGGAAAGAAATATACATTCCAGGACTTGGAAATGTATGTGACGGGTGTCCAAATGGCAATGTACATTTCACATCCCTAATCCCCTTTTCCCCGGCCATAGTTATTGTGAGTGCATGGCTTGTAAATACTTACACCAGCAGACAAATGACACAGCAATAATGAATTTGGTGGTGATGCGGACGAACACGATGACCAGTTTCTGGAACATGAGCACAGCCTCTGCCCCCATCCACATCACTGCCACCAGGGTGAAGTAGTGGATTAAGACTGACACAACCACACAGCCTGCATACGGCTCTGATTCATCTGCTCTATCAATACCAGACACAAACACAATCAGCATGCAGAATAGAGATATGCAGAGCTGGATGTGATACTTGGTGGCATCTCGCTCCCGGAGTTTCCTATACAACAAAGGATACATTAACACTAGTAACAGCCTAAAAAGGTAATGTTAAACATGAAAGGGAGAAAGTGTAGAATTAATAAAAGCAATCATTGGTGATACTCACTTGAACACAAGCAAGGTGATGATGGTAGCAACAATTCCGATGAGGGAAAGGACCGCCCCAATAATGGAAAGAACTTCCAGCACAGTTTCAATTGGACTAGGCTCACAATCCTGAAATCTTGAACAGATGTCCTGGAGATCGGAGACAGTAGGTGTCATACGTATGTAGACTTTTCCAACACCTCAATTCCAACCCCCTACCAACAATAACAGCTATTTCTAGTTGCCCAGTCAAAGCCAGTTATAGAGAATCGGCTGGAATTCGTTGACTTGTACTTGCAGACAATGCAGCTTGTCTTTTGGGTTTGGATAAATGGTTTGGTAGTTACGATTCTGGGTTTGGGTTCAGGTTCAAACTTATCACAAATTTTTGTGCGGATTAGCTTCTTAAGCACCGTAAGAGACCAACTACCTTTTTCCTGCATTGATCAAGAGGAAACTGCACTCCTGGTAGCCGTTGCAACCCCGGTTTCGACTTGCCATAGCGCATGCTAAGCATCACAGTTCATTCTGTTTAACGCACATACGACGTGGCAACCATGCTCAGTCGATCGCTAGCAATGGAGGCCAAAGGGAAGACAAGAAATTATTACAGCGCTCACAACTTCGCCAGCACAGTACGTTTCGGCACGTAAGCATCAGTGAACGACAACGATCACGGCCGTGTGGTCAGGACCTTTGTGGGCCCTTCGTAAGAGCTGTACTGGCAACGAAAGTCGAAGAGAGCGCTTGAGCAAAGGCGGCTGACGCACGACAAAAGCGCTTGTATCTCCACCACCAAGGTGAGTTTCACCACAATTATTGTTCGGTTGTGTCACTGCATGATAGCGATCACAACGGTATAGTCAGAATCTCTGTAGGCCTTTACTGCGTGCTGTGAGTTTTAGTTAGTTACGCAGCACAATTTTTCCCCTACCAGGAGTGTAACTACCCATGCAGAACATCCTAACTACTGATCTACACACACAGAACACCGTACCTACGTACTGATCTACTCATGCAGAAATCCTAACTATTGACCTACCCATGAAGAACACCTGACTATATCGATCCACCATGCATGGCGTTACCAGAAATCCTAGGACACGGAGTTGATTATCCGTTAACCAGCCCGTATACCTTTCCGCACACTAACGAATGAATTGTATTGGTTTCTATGGAGCTACTCAAATTCCGTTGTTTTCTCACTCAGGGAAGGGAGCTACCATACCTCTGATCATCCACGATGGAAGGACACTTAGTCAACTGCCTGAAACTACAAGTAGCATTCCCTACGGTGTGACTCTCATTTTTCAAGAAAGCGAAGTTCACACTGCACTAAGCCCAGCCTACCTCTATTATTAATGCACGCTATAATGGCAAAGTTTACTGAAAACAGTTTTTTGTATTGAATTTTGACATGGATAAAACCTATTTTTGGTACTTCGTATCAGCTATATCGTCTATTTAGATGGTCTACTGCACAAATCTCAGTCATGGACCGTGTGACTATCCCACCAATTTTTCGACAAACCGTCAAAGACTGCCTAAATTTGATAACTGCATACCAAGTACGTCATAGAAATATGTAAACACGGCAGTGAAAAGTGCAGCTCTGTGCCGCTCCTGGCTTGCTGGCGGGCTAGATCGTCCTCAGATCGGGTAAGGCGATGATTAATGGTGCTTTTGTTCATAAGATTATATAGAGTAGAGGGTATGGTGAGCGAGAAATGAAAATTCAGTGAAGTAGTTGATCAGCCTTGTACTGTAGTGTACAGTCATGCAGCTCGCTCAGCTGAGCATACTTTTTGGCGGGGTAGTTGTCTGTTTAGGCAGCTTGGTTCAGCATTGCATGCAAAATGGCTGAAAGTTGTGTAGTGTCAATGTCTAGTGAGTCTGCAAAGCAGAAGAGGAGCTGAGGTCGACCCCGTAAACATGCAAGGGAGGGGGACCTGAAAGTGATGGTGGAGGGGAAGGAACTGGCTCTTAGGACCACTAGAAAGGACTACCAAGCTGAGGCCAATAACGTGATTTTCAGCCTGAGTGTGCCTAACCAGCTTCTTTTCCAATGGCATAGAATGGTTCAGAAACCAAGGGATTATGTCCCACTCTTGAACAGCAGCATAGTGGACCAGGCTGTAGCAATACGAACAGACTGTTTGCAGGTAGCTGAGAATCTAGCCTGCCGTGCTGGGCGGTTGAGAAGCCAGGTTGCCACTTCAAGTTCTGGAAAGAGGAAGGTGCTGTTGGAGAAGTGTGCACACATTCCAGTGCATTGTGGCAGCACAGTTGCACCCCAGCCTTTGCTGGAAGAGGTTGACCACCTTCGTGCTGAACTGGCTGACACACTGGTTGAGATGGCAGACAGGAAGGAAGAGATAACCACATTGAAAGGAGAGATGGCAAGGATGGCACAAGAAAGAGCTGCTGTGATCAATTGTGGGAAAACGGTGGAGGAGTCATCACAGCGGCACAGAAGACGAAAGATAAGCCACTTTCGCAGTGTTGCCGAGGCTGCCCTTTGGTTTGCGGATTCATTTGGTCTGATCCCTGACCAACTGACCACACACACGGCAACCTCAGGAGAGCCGATTGCTATCAACTTTGGTGAAGGCACTTCACAAGCGTCACCACTGCCCACCACCACTGTGCTCCCAGATGAGTTCTGCGCAATGCAGACGCTGTATTTGTTGGACCGCTTTGGGGTGTCAGATGAGTTCTACCATGAGCTCACACAGGTTAAACTAATATGATGTTTAAGCAAAGGATTGCCATTAAACATTTTTTTAATTGTTGGTACAGATCTGTCCAACTCTGCAACGAAGCCACACTGTCAAGGCAGTGCAGAAGTACTTGAATGACAGTGTAGAGGTAGTGCCTGTGGCTGATGGTGCATACCGGCCCCTGAAGGCCACTCTGTCCACTGTCATTGCCCATGAGGTACACAATGATTTTACTCTGTTCTGAGTGTGTGTATATAGCTAGCCTCATCCCCATGTGAATCTCGCCTCCAGTCTTTGATTCCTTGCAGTATGCAAATACGTGTGTCTACCTTCTGTCCACCTGACGTGACCAGATCTTCCCCCTCCATTAAAGACACATCATGGTGTTCCATGTCCCCAAGTTGTTGAGGCACTTCGGGAATATTAAGCAGTTCTCTGGACAGGGTAAGTTCAAGATCACACCAGTGGCTTTGGTTGTTGTTTGAGCAGATCGTTTGCTGTTTAGGTGTGGAGAAGAATAATGACGACTCAAAGCGGCACTACTTCTGCAGCAATAAGCATGATGCCGCAGGTGAAATCCTCCGGTGTGAAGCCCGACTCGAGATGCTGCGGAGTGGGACAAGAGGGTTCCCCAGTTGTGAAAGGAAGAAGCGCCCATACCAGAAACGTGACGATGAATATTGGAATGGAGGAGGGATCCAGGAGGCACGGAGGAATAAGAGACAGCACACAGAATGAGACTTTTCTGCCATCTATCTACAAATCTAACCCCGGCTTTTCTAAAAGCCACCACAGTTCTAAAGAATTCACCGTACTTGGCTGCTTCAAATTTAATCACTCCACACACCCGCACAGTGCAGGCACACACCACCACACACACAGCATGGCATACACACACACACACATGCACACACAGCATGGCACACACACACCCTATATATATACACACCACACACATGCACACAGCATGGCATACCACACACACGCGCACGCATGCACACACACACACACGCATGCACACACCACACACACAACAGGCACACATCACACACACACACGCACGCATGCACACACACACGCATGCACACACATCACACACAACAGGCACACATCACACACACGCGCACGCATGCACACACGCACGCATGCACACACACACGCATGCACACACATCACACACACAACAGGCACACATCACACACGCGCGCACGCATGCACACACGCACGCACACACACGCACGCAGCACACACATGCACGCATGCACACACACATACGCGCGCGCACACACACACACACACACACACACACACACACACACACACACACACACAGTACTGTCCAGGGTTATGCAGCAGCACACTACGAGTCTTGTAAAGACTTTCAGTGGTTCTGTTGGGTTATACTCTGCTGACGAGGCCTAAGGAGGCCGAAACAGTACTGAAAAACTCTCATATAGGTGAGTACATGGAGTGTACAATGATCAATGAGTGAAGTGTACCTTGTGACAAGTTCAAGTAGACCACAAGTACTCCAGTGAAGTGTAGGTTGTAACAACTAATCAAGTGCTTCTTGTTCATAAATTGATAATGAATATTATTAACATCTTCCCTTAACTAAAGATACATAAATCATTTCTGTAAACATTTTGGGCTTCAGTACAATAAAGCCATCAGAACATTTACAATAAACAGAACTAGTAAACTTAGTCTTTGACTCTAACCTTACTGGAAAAACTACTTTACACCCATTACCTAACTTGTCATACACTATGTACCAATCGGTTGGAAAGTAAAAATTATCAAAATCTTCCAACTCAAAAAACCTGCCTCTCCCAGTGGGTGGCACACTACCTGTACCTTTAAATAGAAAGTTAAAAACATCTGTCCTAAACCTTAGACTAAAACGACAACCAAGATTGACACCTAACTTAAGACTCTTCTGCACTTCAGCAGCAAGATCGCTGACACCATCAGCCACAAGGCGATAATCTGGGCAGGGATCTTCAAAACCACTGCAAAAGATATAAAAATTATCACAGCAGCTGCCAAAATGACAAGGTTGTTGTATCACACACACATGCAAGTGCCATACTAAAAAAGGCTGCAAAGAACTGGGTTGGCACATACGGGGCAGGCTCGGGGGGGGGGGGGGGGGGGGGGGGGGGGGGGGGGGGGGGGGGGGGGGGGGGGGGGGGGGGGGGGGGGGGGGCAAGGGTACACCACATCTACTAGTTTCAGGATGTAGTGGCAGCTGTTCAGCAAATGAATTGTACCTGACTGCCGCATCAGTGATGTCCTCCACTTCTTCCCATGTGGCTGCTTCCTTTGGAAAGCCGCTCCACAGCACTAAGTACTCAGTAGTTCCCTGCAGACAACATACCGACTCACTAGCTGCCCAGGCATGATGTAACTAAATTATAATACTAATAACTAATACTAATATTACTTGCACATGTACATCAACGTGCTTATGGCTTTAGCCAGTCAACCGCTGGATGCAGAAAGGCTACAAGAGGTCTTACCTTCCTCCTCCTCTTTGACACAAGGCGCTCCACTCCATAACATCCTTCAGGGAGGTCGCCGTTCTCTCTTACACTTAACTTTCCATGTTCGCGGCCTTGATCGCGATCAACAACCAGGACGTCTGCGGTGCTCCGATTGTGGAGAGCGCGGTAAAACCCCGGAGGATGGCGTGTTCGCTTCACAGGACATGCACTGGTTGCAACGACAACAGCCATAACCGTACGCGTTCAAAACTGTTCGCGGACTAACCGTTTATTATCCGTACACGTTAAGCAAAACGGAATATTTCCGTCGACCAATGAAGCCGTGTCATGTCCGCACGCGCAATATAAATTTCTGGTAACGACAACATCCTGACTGTTGACCTACTCACAGAGAACATCTTGACTATTGCTCTATAACGGGCTGTCACACACAAAGTTATAGTAATGCTGACCACAAGGATTGCAAAGTTGGTGAGGTGGTTGCAGTTGCACGTTACAACACATCCCTCTTTCATTGCTCCGGCACATCCCCCACTCAATTCTGTCTGACATCCCTCAGTAGTCCAGCCTGCGCAGCACACAAAGGGACACTGATAACCAGATACGTATGGTGCTATATATATAGTGTCATGTGTGGCGGGTCCAGGTAGCTAGGACCAATGTGATCACTGATAACAAGATACCGACATATGATCTGGTATGCTCTTCAAGGTATGCACTGTTTGGCATACAATATGTGATGCAGAGTGATGCAGTTATTGCATCCAAAGTGTTACACATTACACTCTAGCTCAGATTCAAATCTCATACAATGTGATTACTTGCCTCGCTTGTTGCTCGGCAATTATATCTCTTAACAGTACATACTTTGCTGAGTAAAATCCCAAGAGACACATTGAGGCTGTCCACTTGAGACATTCTGCATGGAAAAAGTGAAAGACAGTTGCGCAAGGAAGTATACTCCTATCAGTGGCCCGTGGCGTCTATTCATGGAAATACAGCATGTGGTAAGAAAGTTGCCTTGCATCTTTAAACCTTGTCCCACTGGGTAGTACATACAATTGTCATCATTTGATTGTGATGATGCTGGAGCCCAGAAGCAATTGTAGGGGTACTCCCACACTCCTCCCTAAGTCTGCGGTGGCCCTGGAGGTCGCGTCTAATGCATAGGGCCTATGGCCTAATGACGTAATACCCAATGCGCAGTACCCAATACCCAATGCGCAATACCTAATACACGATGGACTTAATACCTGACACCCGATGCATAATACGCCTAATACCTATGACCTAACGTCGCAATACCTAGTACACGATAGACTTAGTACCTGATACCCAACACGGAATAGCCCTAATGTCGCAATGCCCTCCAATTGGGGCTCACTAAGTCCGCACGCAGCACTGATCAATGCCCAGGATATGATGTAATCGCAACAATGAACCCTGACCTTGCAATGGACACCAACTTCGATCGATGCAGGATGACCTCCACCTGTTGTGAGGAATGGCGTAGCTACTATGGAAGCTTCACCTTGGGCTTTAGAAGTGGGCTGTACTAAGAGAACCTGGAGAAGACGCCAGAACTTCTGGCACCAGAACTTCCTGCAAGAAAAACAGGAATGTTGCAGCTATCTTGTGTAGGGAGACAGCCAGTGATTGTCAGAAAATTGACTGGCAAGTAAGGTGTTAGTTTCCAACCAACGGGGACATTATCATGATTGCCTGTTTCTTGGATGAACAATTTGTGCAAGCATGTGTGTGTGTATGTTGGTAGCTATATAGATTCGTCGTCCAGAAGGGGCTCAACAGTATGAGATGTATATGATACTAGGAGATAATTATGCTAGCCTAGGACACAAGGTAGCCTCCGAGAGAAGACATTGCCTGAACTATGTACAAGTTACTTACAAAACAGAAATAGGCAATTATAGAGTGTACTTGGGGGGGGGGGGGGGGGGGGGGGGAGTGCTGAGTCTCAGCTCAATGAGTTTACAAATGTGGAATGAACATTCATGCAATTCACATCTTCGGCAGAATTGTTCAACATAGCAAAGGTATCGGCCAGAGATTCCCATTTGCTGAAATGATTGTCCCAGAGAGCAAATTTCAAGGGGACTGAAAGGTCTCAGTTGGATGAATTTTCCTGGCAGCTTGGAGAGCCTCTCTGACAAGTTCGAGAGAGCAGTCTTTGATCAGCATTATGCTGAGATCTCAGTGCCAGGGTGGTGCTGTTTATCATCAGTGCCACAGGAGGAGAGTCAGAGGCTCTCCACGAGTGGATAGATCTATCTCCATACACTCCAGCTGTGCAGTTAAGGATATCTCCTGACGGACTCTGGAGAATTTATCTCACAATCAGTCTCCTAGCTAGCGCTACATGATTCGATAGCTAGCCTGGTGCAAAAATTCTTACGATGAAGTTCTGGCGTCTTCTCCAGGTACAGCCCACTTCTAAAGCCCAAGGTGAAGCTTCCATAGTAGCTACGCCATTCCTCACAACAGGTGGAGGTCATCCTGCATCGATCGAAGTTGGTGTCCATTGCAAGGTCAGGGTTCATTGTTGCGATTACATCATATCCTGAGCATCGATCAGCGCTAGCGCTGCGTGCGAACTTAGTGAGCCCCAGTTGAGGGGCATTGCCGTGTTGGGTGTCAGGTATTAAGTCTATCGTGTACTAGGTATGTAGCTATTAGGCGTATTATGCATCGGGTGTCAGGTATTAAGTCTATCGTGTATTAGGTATTGCGCATTGGGTATTACATCATTAGGCCATAGGCCCTATGCATTAGACGCGACCTCCAGGGCCACCGCATAAGTCACATCGAAGCTCCACACACACCACCCACCTCCAGTTCCTCATTCAGTCGCAGCAAGATCCTCACAGGCTCTACAAAATCCAGCCCAGGCCCTACCGTAGCTGCAAGCACTGGACTCCCCACAACAGCTGTGATTGATGAATTCGTTTCTGGATTTCTTGTGGCATTTCTGATTGGGAAGAGCACCCCAGCATCGTAAACAGCAAAGAAGACTCCAACTTCTCCTTGGCGAGTGATTAGCTGGAAAAGGGAGGCTGGTAGGTAAGCAGCCGCAGTTTCACCTGCACCGAGGGTGACACGGTTGGTAGTTCCTATCTGACCACTGGATGAGAAGCTTCTGCCAGTTGTAGCCAGCTCAGTTGGATTAATCTACAGTACACAGTGAAGGATGGTAATGAGCATGTTCATACAGACAGACAGAGACCGCACTACCAACTGGTAAGGCAATAACTAGCAATTAGAGGCCTTGCACTTCTTGTCAAAATGCCAACTGTGCCCTTAAGCTTTAGGGCTGGGCGATACCACATTTTTAATTTCGATACCGATACCAAGTACTTTTGTACTGGTATTGATCGATACCGATACCGATACCGATACTGACAGTACAAGCTGCCTTGGTTGAGTCCGTGGCACCTTTCTCAAAATATCCCCACACCACACTTAGGTTTCTCTTCATGATCGTACGCGCCATTTAGATCTAGTAATCTATAGTTCTATATACATGCCCGGACCACGTGGCAGTACTCAGTATCGGCCGATACCGATTCCAGTACTCGATACCACAATCCCAGAACCTGGTATCGGCAGTATCGATACCCAGTACTTGGTATCGCCCAGCACTATTAAGCTTCAATTGGCTAAATTGTTTACTCTACATCACAACTCTATAGGTCCCTTCGTGAGATGGTAACTATTAAACTTACCAACTCAGCAACAAAGAGAATGGTTTCTGTCATGAAAAGAAAGGTGTCGTTCCTTGACTGCTGAGCAAACGTACTCACAATTGTCTCAAAGGACTGCACAATACTGCATGAATGGAGCAAGGATGATGACAGGTAAAAGTGCATGGTCTCAACTCTTAGCCACTGGGATTATGAGATTGGGTGGTGAGAGTTCATGATCGTTTCCCAAGTGTGCTCACTTTGAAGAGTCTGTTTGCAATACATCCACATTCCACTGCTGCAGGCCTTCCAATATGCGGACCAGTTCCTGAACAGTCTGGAGAGGGCGGTGTGGGAGGGGGAATGAAGTCATGGCTACATACAGATGTCTGGCTACAAACTGTCTTTGCAAGGGGGTCTGCTGATACCAGACCCCCAAGCATAGTAGCAATAAACTAACTTCTTCTCTAATAATGATTGTGTTGTTATCGACGAGTGCTGCAGATCTTGCAAATACATCTGCGACAGTGGCGAGGTTGCCTGTGGTCTGCTCCTGCTCACTAGTGGCTGCCCCGCTCACTGCTCCACTTACTGCCGTGATAGTTTGATCATAGTTGTCAACTGTGATATTGTCCTGCATAAAATAATTTGCAAGTGCCCATGCTACGAATTATAACAGAAATCTTCGAGTTTACCAGGTCAAAGTGGCTAGGATACAGCATTATGCCTGCAACAGGCACTAGCAACAACTCCACAACGACCAGGTATGTTCACATGGCAAAACCGGCACGTTTTGGAAACCATTTCTTACATTGGCATGCCATTTAAGCTAAAACAGCACTCCTGTTCTGTAGGGTGACTGATGTGTGCCATTGTCCATGGGCATAGCTAGCATTGAGGCAGAGGAGGCAGTTGCCTCCTCTCTTTTCTGAATAATAACGATAACGAGCATGTCCAGAGTCCTACTATTGTAGATCCTCACACACGCTGCGTACAATGTGCGTTCGATCTGATGACAGAGACAGGAGCTAGGCTGACCATGAGCCGGCGTATATAGTCTCAACGCGGATAGTGCTGCAAGTCTGTGACAGTCAGGGCACCGGCATATTGCTGTAGGCATTTCGAGAGCAACTGTTTGCACACACTGCGAAAGTAATGATTTAACTCATGAATAATTAATTAGCTCGAAAATTTCACCAAGTGCTAAGAACTCCATCCATCCTCGGTCTCCAAATCCTAGCTATGCCCCTGTTGTCAAACCCCGTTTACACGTACTAAACTGGGCTACTGTAAGAATCTGGCTTAGAAGTGTCCACACATGCAGCTTTGAAAAACCAGTTTAGCTCCTGAATCTTGTCTCACAACTTGCACTTCAGAGGCTGTGGTGGACTACTTGTCATGAATTTTGACAGCTTCGTTGTACAGCCACTTAAAACCGCTCCAGCTGTTTACACGCACCTTGTTCAAGGTTCGTCAACCCACATCCTTAGGTGGGTTACGTAAACCGGTTTCCAATCCAGATTAGAGCGTTTACACGTATCCGGTTTAGTTTAATCCAGATTCTGAACCGGTTTAAACGCCTGGTGTAAATGGGACAATAGTTGGTAGAGAATGGCTTTCAAAATGTGCCAATTTTTGACATCCCCTACCTCCCTGTGACAACCAGCTGCCCTACAATCACTTCGTGTGTTGTGCACGTCTTGCCCCTCAACTGCACACACCGACCTCAAGCCTATATAGCTAGAACCAGTGCAGTTGCATCTTGTCCAAACCAAACTCAAGCATAAACTCTGCTATATCTTGTCAGCCTCTGTGATACTTTGCACCAAGCTCCCTACTAGTACTACATGTATACGTATGTTGTGCACAAATGTCTCAGCATATAAGCTTCTCTGATATCAGGGGCCTTCAGAATCCTGGCATATTTAACACCTGTCAAACCTAGCCTCGTTCCCAGGAACGAGGCTATGTCAAACCCAAGAGCCTGTGGTTATATGACGTCATTATTAGTCCCCAATGTTATTTCATTTGGCATATATCCGCCTAGGGTCTTCCCACCTCCATCTACCACACTGATACTCACTGTGTTGATGGAGCTGATTGGGATGCAGAGAGAGAGATCAACACTGTCCCAGATGCCGAGTGGGTTGCAGGTCCTGTTGACAATGGTTGTGGTGTTGGGACAAGGCAAAGACCTGGTGATCCCAACAGGAGTTGGTGGCCACAGGAAGAACCCTGTGGTCTCTTCACGACAGATTTCTGCAGATATGGTGAGGTGGATCGTGTGTAGGTGTTAAGGGAATGGAGACAAGAGTTAAGAATATGATCATGACCCCTAGCCAAACGAGAGGACAATTGAAATATTAACACATCACCTACTACTGCAAACAGCTTACAGAAGCAGAAGAACATGCACAAAGTATGTTACACTCCTGGTAGGGGAAAAATTGTGCCGCGTAAATAATGTAATTAATTAATTAAATAACGTTTGACTACTTCGGAGTGGCCTACAAAGATTCTGACTACACCGTCGTGATCGCTATGATGCAGTGACACAAAATCAAAATAATTGTGCTGAAACTCACCTTGGTGGTAGAGATATGAGCGCTTTTATCTCGCCGTTGGCCGCCATTGCTCAAGCGCTCTATTCGACTTCCGGTGGCAGTACCGTTCTTAGGAAAGCCACACGAAGATTCTGACCACACGGCCGTGATCGCTGTTGACATGTCGTTCACTGACGCTTGCATGCCATAACTCACCGTGCTGGCTTAGTTGTGAGCGCTGTAATGATGTCTTGTCTTCCTTTTGGTCGCCATTGCTCGCGACCGACTGAGCCACGTGGAATGTGCATTAATTGGAACGAATTGCAATAATTAGCTTCGCTACGGCGAGGCGATCACGCGCGGTGTTGCAACGGCTACCAGGAGTGCGGTTGCCCCTCGTAACAAGTGTAAAAAATTTAAAATGTATGGAGATGTAGGGATAACAGAACTGCAAAAAGTATGAAAACAAGTAGGGATGATGGCATAAAACAGTTCAGTATACAACACCATCTTACATATCTTTCCACATAATACATGTATAATGAGAAAAGCATGTAGGGTGTTGTATAGTGAACCGTTTTATGCCATCATCCCTGCTTGTTTTCATACTTTTTGCTGTTCTGTTATCCCTACATCTCCATACATTAATTTTACACTTGTTTACCTCATTTTTTTAGCAGCATACTTGATAGCATTCACTCCGCCACAGTACACAATTTTGAGTTCAAAGTTCAAAGTTGCTCTAGGCATGTGCATATATGAAGAAAATGGTGTCGCACATGAAGCCATAGTTATTGAGTGGGCAGTTTCAAGCGCCTCGTGAAACTTCAAAGTAGCCAAAAAGCGATGGGGTCGTGCACTGCTCAGTGTAAAATGCTGCTGTTTTGTGCAAACACCGTCGTGAGGGAGTCAGCCAAATTCTCAGGGGCTTATGGGAGATCAGATTTTGATCAGAGACCTATAACTACATTCAGTAGCAGATATACTTGGCTCATATACACACATGCGTGCACACACACAGACTTACCACTGCAGTCTCTTCCTACAAATCCAAGTGAACACATGCACACACCATTTGTGCAGGTTCCGTTAACACAGTCTGGGATGCAACGTCTCACTGTGGAAGGAGAGGGGATGGGGGACAACGGGTTATATGATGTATCAGTGCTATAACCTAGAGACGAAGTTTAGCGTCACCAAGTCTCCTCTCTGCAATCTAAATATAAATCTTAGTTCATACAAGTTACACTGCGAAGTTTGACCAGCTAGAGCATAAAGGAGGTTTGAATTAGCAAACAAAGGTTCCCGGCCTAATCACTCAGTGAAAACCTCATTGCAGTGTTAATTATTCAAGGACCTGTAGAATTCCATGCTTCCCTGCTTCTCGTCCTGACCCTAGGCCTCTTGGGTGCATATTCAATAAGCTTCAAAGAAAATATTAGAAGAGCATTTATTTACAGCAGAAACCAAACTCCAGCCTTTTGCTGAAGGATAGAAAACAGAAACAATAATTATTCCTCTATCCTCCATGACAATGTCATTGTTGAAGCTCACTAAATATGCACGTTACATTTTTGACCTCTACCGACTCGAAGAAAGACACGAAAGCAGGCTATGCAAGCAACTTTTTAGTGAATGTTTAGCTTCTGCCCTACACTGATTCAGAATAAGGCATTTAATTTCTGGTCCAGTGAATAAAGACATCCTTGTACCACAGATATTCTCTGCGTTTCCGCTTTCCGTTTCCGTCATGTCCGCAAAATCCACTTGCCCATTTCAAAGCTATCCTTTGACTGTTTATATTTCTATGGTATACTGTTAAGGTTGATGTGAACTTGCCTGGCTCTAGCTCAACCAGGGAGTACCAATATTACGTGACTAGCTTACTGTGTTTGTGTATGCCCCCTTCCTCCTGCACCTCCTGTTGGTGTGTTTGCAATAATAATTATTACTGAATTGAATCCTTATTCTACATTACCATTCTAAGCTAAAAATTTCTTTTAAAAACTTCAAGGATTAAGCGATGGCCTGTCATATTCCACCTCTCAAAAAGCCAATAAACAAGAGGAAATACCATTAAGCAGGGATGGGATGTGACTGAGGGTGGTTAATGGCTTATTTGTTGGCTTTTTGAGGGGTGGAATATGACAGGCCATCGCTAAATCCTTGACGAATATTTGGAACTAGTTTGTTAGGTTTTCTGAGCACACGAAAGTGTATGTTTCATCGTTTGAAATTTGTTCTGTATTCCCTGATGTCAAATTTTAAGGTCTTGCTACAGTGTAACTAGCTACTAACTTAATCACCATGCATGTCAAGAAAGGAAAGCTAGTCTATCGGGCCAGCCTCTCGCCACACCCACTACATGTCTCTATGGATGGCAGTGATAGACCTGGATCGTCCGATGGGCAGCAGGATATTTCCATATTACTCCATGCATTTTTGAGGTTGCTCTTCATAATTTGTGGAGGAAGGGGTGGGGGGGCATTCACCTTCATCATATCAGAGAGCTAGCCCGATCGATGACAGTCGTGTAGGTCACGTGCTTGCAATGGCTCCAAGTTCATAATTAGCTATCATGAACAGAAAACTACACAGTTCTGGTCAGTATTGGTTCATTTTCCGCACTGCAGCTGCATCATGAAAGGAAAGCTAAGACAGCTAACCTGCACTCTGTCTAGAGTACTACGGTGTGGGTACTAGGTTTAAGACCGTGAAAATGCAGTGGGCATCCATCAGTTTTCTGGGCGTACAACTTAATGCATGCCCACCACTTACTCTACAACCTCCTTGGAATGTACAGGAGTCTCAGTAAAGTGCTCAGGGTTCAGTGCCCTCAGGACAAGACTTGAAGACTGTACTGATCTCTTAGATTGATTACTGTGTCACAGGACAGGATGTCCCCCCCTAAAATTGTCCCCCCGGACACGTGGTCCTAGGAGCAGATGTCCCCTTGGACAGTTGGTCCTAGGACCACGCGTCCCCCTAGGACATATGGTCCTAGGACGACTTGTTCCCCTTAGGACCAGCTGTCCCCCCCAAAATTATAAAGCTCTCATCTGTGGCTGTTCTTCTGTACCGAGCTATTCTACAAGTCCCCTCCCAACAACTTTCAGCAGCCAAATAACCAGTATACTATAGCTTTGCTGCTCCCCATGAGTCAGGCGCCCAGCAGCTCCCTGCTTGTGATAAAGTCTGGTGAGCTCTCGCTCCCCCCGCAATGTTCTTATTAGCGCGGCGCATACGACAGTTCTCTCCAGTAGTCTCACCCGGCCTTCACTGCATCTGCGTGAGTCCAGCTACATGTCTAGACCGCTCTATTAATCTATGGTCCAGCGTAGAGTAGCTCATCATCTGCCGGCCTTGTCACGTGCATAGCATGCATCTTTGACGAACAGCGCAGCATGCACTTGCACTGACTACAACTTGCTGATTCCTTACTACAAGAACTGCTTGGGTATCAACTGCACTGTCAAGTTGGATCTAACTCTCCACCACCTTCGGGGGGGGGGGGGGGGGGGGGGGGGGGGGGGGGGCATCCTGTCCTGACGGGGGACATCTGGTCCTAGGACCACGCGTCCGGGGGGACATCTGGTCCTAGGACCATGCGTCCGGGGGGACATCTGGTCCTCCCACAACTGATTACAATGAAAGTACATGAGTATAAGTGAACCCACTTCAAGTAGACACTTTTTGACACTCTGCCATTCACATACATATTAGTAGGAAGAAACACTTTGCAAACTTGAGTGACATTCAGTCTGATTCAGATCGCTGATCACACTATCATACTCGGTACACAAAGTTGACAGACAACGCACACAACCTAGACAGACAACACATGTCCAGCCTTGTACAGTACTACCAAGACCATTCTCTTCCTCTGTGCTAACACGAGTGTCAGTCAAGCCACTTCTCTGTCACAATCGAGGTGCAACGCTGGCATCGGTTCAAGAGACCGCACATCGTTTCTAAACACTCTTAGAGTGAGCCCTCCAACACCGCAACACACAATACACTTGCACTTAACCCTTTAAGCCCCATTGACGTCTATAGGCGTCATTTAGACCCTATGCACTTGTAGGGCTTCTCGCCAGTCCAAAAAGAGACCAAAAAGTCTTCAGAGGGCCTAGGGACGACTTTAAGGCACAAACTCAAAAATTTGGTCAGATTTCGGCGCGCCTCCCCCACTAAACGTACAAGCGGGGGGGTTTCGAAGGGGGGGCGGCAGCCCCCCCTTCGGCCTGTCGTGGGCGTCTTTTGATTTTAATGAGATTCATTGACCCGAGAATTTTTGATTCTAATGATATTCATAGACCCCACCCAGGGCCTCAAGAAAACCTGCAAATTGGTGGTGTAAGGTGTGCCATCAGTCAGATCTGGCCCAAGTTTAGGGAAATGCTGGGCGAAAATCCGGCTGACATCCACCTTTGACCTCCGATTGCTGGCCTTGTGGAGGGTCATGAATATCATTAACGGTATTGCCAGAGGGGTCTCTCCATGTGTGCGGGCCCCACCAAGTTTGGCCGCTGAGGAGCGAATGCTGTGGGAGAGGAGTACCTACGAAAGTGGTCTGCGCTGAATGCATGAAAATGTGTTGTCTTGGTGGGAAGAATTCGGTGGTTAAAGGGTTAAGGTAGCAGTATACCTTTTTTTTAAATAAAAACATTTAATAAAATTTCTACTATGCCTTAGAGATATATATTCAAATTTTCACTTGTTTAAGGTTATCATAACTTAATAAAAAAATTAGTTTATTACCTGTAGTATCATGTATGCCAGGATATTTTCATGCTTTTGCATGGATGTAGACTGTATTCCTATTAACCAGCCTAAATAATTAAAAACGAAATATTGAATTACGGTATATGTATTTTTCTGTCGTTTGAGAGTAGCGAATTAGAAAGAAAATACGCTCTCATCGTTGCATGGTGTACGCATGCGTGTATGTTGCAGCTGGCTGTGAGCAGGTGTGGATGGCGGGTTATTTAAAGGGGGTAAGCATGTGTGTTTGTCATTCTCTCGGCAATTCCAGCCGTGCAAAGCTGTCTTGTTTCAGGCTTGGCTATGTTTAGTCATGCAATTTTATTTTCTCTCCTGCCGAGGTACCTGTGCGTTTTACCATCCATCAGTGTTGTGGCTTTGGGAGCTACTTGGAACCTGTGCGTCCTACCATCCATTGTGGCTTTGGGAGCTACTTGGAGACACCAGTTGTCTGGACTTGGTTTTGCTGCACGCATGTCTATTTGGTCGATTGTATTGACCTCTGCGCTAGGATGTTTTCGGTTGGGTTTTTTCCTCCCTCACTGTTTTTCCTTGCTGTCAAGGTTTTTTTGGGTGTGTGGAGGTTTTTTCCCCTGAGTGCACTGGCCCTGCACTCTAAATTAACTGTGCCCACCTTTATTATTGCTGGCCCATCCAAATTTGTTTGATTTTGCATTGAAGTTTGCTGTTGTGTTGTGCTGTAGGTTTGGCATGCTAGTGCTGTCGTGTTGTACTGTGGTGTTGTACTGTGGTTTGTTGGGCACTTTCATGCTTAGCCGGCTTCTCTGTTGCCTGGCCCCACCCATTGCGTCTATATGTTGATTCGACGCGTGCGCCTCTAAGATGAGAGATAGCCACGTGTGCATGCATGGGTTGTTGTTTTGATACAGACAAGTCAGGACATAGGCTAGTGGGGACCAAAAGTATTTACTATGCCACGAACAAAGAAACAGAAGATGTCTGAGAGTCGAAGAGAGTATTTGCGAATGTATAAAGCCCAGCAGATTGGATCTTCATCATTGTCACAGTCAACATGTCACAGTGAGTCTGTTGCTGGGCCCAGTGGTATAGTAGGTTTGGATTCTTCTGATTGTAATTCTAGTACTGGTAGTGATGAGGAATCTGACAGCTCTACTACTAGTGACAGTGTAGAGATAACTGATTCTGATGATAGTGACTATGGACGTTCCCGAAGCTTTCAAAAGCTTGAGTATGCTCTCTTATCTGACTCAGAATCTGAAGAAGAAGACTGGCAAGTTCCTACTGGGTATCGTTTTGTGGAAATGGAAACTTTGTGCAGAAGCCTAGAACAGGTGTCTGTGTGTGCAATTTGCAGAAAAGGGTTGTGCAGCAACTGACTTAAAAGTATAAAAAATCCCATGGGTTACCCATGGGACTGATTTAAGTCACCCTTCCCATGGGTGTCTCATGGGACTGATTTAAGTCACCAGAACCCATGGGACACCCATGGGAGCATTTTAAGTCAATATGGTTGACTTAAGTTGCTGTGAAGATATACAGTGCATAGTATTACTCATGGGACCATTTTAAGTCAAGTCATGAAAGAGTAAGCCCCTGTTGTCTCACATCATCAGAGTTAGTCCCTGCCAATTACCCATTCACGTTCAGAGAATGACTTAAAATGGTCCCATGAGTAATAGACAACATTCTATGTTGTGGGACCATCTTAAGTCAAATCATTAAGGAGTATGCCCCTGTCGTCTCACATCATCAGAGTAAGTCCCTGCCAATTACCCATTCGTGTTCAGAGAATGACTTAAAATGGTCCCATGAGTAATAGACAACATACTATGTTGTGGGACCATCTTAAGTCAAATCATTAAAGAGTATGCCCCCGTCGTCTCACATCATCAGAGTAAGTCCCTGCCAATTACCCAGTCACTAGAATGGTCATAAGAACAGTATTACCAGAGCAATAATGATAATCATATGCATATTCAATCAAAAATGTGATGATTGAGTTAGCAAGAACATTATAAGTCACTAATTTGTACAGTGTTGATTACAAAGGCAATGGAGATGTAATAAAGATGTAACTAAATCATGACTTCTAGGCATTGATATATGTGACTGTCGACAATCAAATCATGAAATGCAGTGGTGCTTCCTCATGCACACACTAATCCTCATTATATTGATGGAAGAGGATAACAATGATACTCGTATACAGTTATAATATCAAACAAACTTCACAGTACAAAAGATATTTAGTTGAAACAACCCCTGAATGGTTACTCCAGTTTCAGTCAAGGTTCAAGAGCATCCATCTGTTAGCTATTATTTGGTTCTGAACCGGATAATAGCCAGCAGGTGGATATGCTCTTTGAAGTTTGATGGAATCCATCATCCCCCCTCGCAATTCCATCAAGCTTGAAACAGCATCCATCTGCTAGCTATTATTCGGTTCAGAACCAGATAATAGCCAGCAGGTGGATGCTCTTTGAAGTTTGATGGAATGGTAAGGGAGGATGATGGTTGGTAATTATGGTTTGAAATTCTCTTCATAGTATATACCAGTTCAATTAACCTGTAGTCAACCCATCATACTTAGTAATCTGACCCTTGAACCACTCTGTCTTTCCAGATGCCACTTTGAATTTCATCTCAACTGCCTTTCCAAAGAGTGTCGTGTTTGGAGGTTTGTACACAATGGTTACAATTATAATATTATTATGATGTTTTAGGGCTGACAATGCAGTAACCGTTGTGTACAAACCTCCAAATATGACACTCTTTGGAAAGGCAGTTGAGATGAAATTATTATAATAGGGCGAACTGAGGACAGGTAAAGTATAATCATGTGTGCATGGTAGTTTACTACGATTACATTATGTTTTAGGATCAACGTATGTGACTGTTTCGTTGATCCTAAACCAAAAGTGCATACGTAATCGTAGTAACTACCATGCACACATGATTATACTTTACCTGTCCTCTGAAGTCACTGTCACTGTCATCATTGTGTGGTTTATAACTAAAAATGTGAGATAGGTGTAATTGAACTGGAACAAAATATTGCACTTCAATACCCGAGGCTAGGCTGTAGCACTGCAATCGTCTAGAGGTGGGGCTGCACGGCAATACTCTGGAGGCGGGGCTGCAACACTTGTAATCATCTGGAGGTGGGGCTGCTGTGTTTATGCGTACTTAGACCAGCCAGTAGTAACTGACACTGATAAATATTGACGACAGGAGCATACTCTTAAATGACTTGACTTAAGATGGTCCCACAGCAGTGTGTTACTCATGGGACCATTTTAAGTCATTCTCTAAACGCGACTAGGTGATTGGCAGGGACTTACTCTGATGGTGTGAGACGACAGGGGCATACTCTTCAATGACTTGACTTAAGATGGTCCCACAAGATATAGTATGTTGTCTATTACTCATGGGACCATTTTAAGTCATTCTCAGAATGTGAATGGGTGATTGGCAGGGACTTACTCTAATGATATGAGACGATGGGAGCATACTCTTCAATTGACTTAAAATGGTCCCATGAGTAATACTATGCACTGTATATCTTCATGGCAACTTAAGTCAACCATATTGACTTAAAATGCTCCCATGGGTGTCCCATGGGTTCTGGTGACTTAAATCAGTCCCATGGGTAACCCATGGGATTTTTTACAATTTTAAGTCAATTTCTAGGCGACCCTGTCAGAGTTTTTTTTTGCGTGCTGATGGCGAGAACCAACGAGAATACTGAAACGATTGACAAAGCCAGCGGTTCCAGCGGTTCCAGCGATTCCAGGAAGCAAGGCGTGGCCAGCCGCGTTCTTTCAAGACCTCGTGGCTAAAGCTCTTCCCGTGGTGTACGTGTAACTACAACCCTTTGCGAGATACAGCATACTGCAGAGGTAGGATACTCCAGTGAGTGGGCTGCTTCAAAGCTACCTCCACCATCTGGCTGGAAGCTAGAATACTTGAAGCGTCATGCAGGGTCATTGTATTGTATATTGCTCATTGAAAACCATCCATTTTATTCATGGCGCAGTGTGCATGTGATATGGCGCAGCATGCTCTATGATACTGGGCCAATCTGGCCTAAGACTAAAATTATTAAAAAGAACCCTGCTCTGAAGAAACTGGAAATGTGTTGGACTTTGTTGTTCTCAGCAAGTATTGTAAATCTTGAGAAGTATGGGAGAAAAGAGATAAGTCAACGGAAGAATACAAGAAATGGAAAACAAAGCATGCAGACTCGTGGAATCAATTTTGAGAAGTCATCCAAAGCAATGGAGGCTGAGGGTGCTGTGATGCTTTTCTCACGTTCAGTAGAAAAGTTAGGGCTTCAATATACAAGTTTTATTGCAGATGGAGATAGCGCAACATATCGAGAGATACTTCGAGCCCGACCTTATGGTTCTTCGGTTACAATAGTGAAAAAAGAATGTGTTGGACATATCCAATAAAGGATGGGTAATGATGCGTTACGAAATCTGGTGCTAGAGAAGAAAAATGACATTATAATGCGGAGAAAAGGTCTTGGAGGTAAGGGTTGGCTAACAAAAAAGATGATTGACAAGATTCAAAATTATTATGGAATTGCAATCAGGAGCAATATCAACAACCTGAAAGCAGCTCAGAATGCTGTAATGGCTATACCATTACATTTGTCATCCACAGACAAGAAACACGATCATAGTTTATGTCCACCTGGTGCAAATTCATGGTGTGGATGGCAACGAGACACAACCAATGGCGTGAGTACCTATAAACACAAAGCCAAATTACCTGTACCTGTTGTTCAAATCATGCAACCTGTTCTAAGTGGTGCTGATATACTTGAAACTGCAGTTGAAGGTCTCAGCCAGAACCCTAATGAGAGCTTGCATCACATTCTGTGGGAAAAATGCCCTAAGAAAGGATTTAGTGGACTTCCCACAGTGAAATGTGCTGCATGTATGACTGTTCTTGAGTTCAACAGAGGAATGTCTTCTATGGGGCTAGTGCTAGAAGAAATGAGCTTGAAGCAGGGAGTTCAATCAAGACGTGCATTGAAGAAAATTGACAAGCGAAGGGTTTACCATGCTGAATTGAAAGATCGTCGCAAAACCAAAACCCGAAGAAGAAGAAAGCGAGCAGAGAGGAAAGGAAAACTTGATAAAGAAGAGGAGCCGATGTATGAACCTGGTGGGTTTGCAGCTATTGATTCTGCACTGCTCAGACTAAATAAAGGGAAGGAGAAAAGAGCTCGTATGTGTCGAAAGTGTTCTTTGCCTATGAAAGGACATAAACATGGACAGTGCACAGTAGCAAGTACCAGTTCTTCATTTCCTCCAGTTGTGGGATTAAAATATTCATCCTCTATGTGTGTATGTTCTATAATCTAGCCATCTCAAGATTTTTTTGGTTGTCTCATCGTTTTCTGCGGTTTTATGTTTCAATGTTGAATGTAACTTTGGAACATCACTAATAATGTAATTCTTACACTGTATACTTTTTAGAAATGCTCAATTGCAGTTACTTTTGATCTGCAAGTGTCTTTTTTGTTTAAGATTGTCTATTACCAAATTTCCCAACAAATAACACTTCACATCACAATCGGATTTGAAATCAAAACTACAGTTTTGTGTGTCAAAATTTGCAGCTTTGTCTAATAGCTGTAAGAAAAATACCATTTGTGAGTATGGTGCTGAAAATGCTTACCAAAGGTTTTCAACATTATAGCAATCTCTATACTAAACATATTTAGTGCCAAAGTCATTTAAGTCAAAAAAATCTTGATCATCTTCTTGAATTAGCCATCCGCAGTCAAAAGGATTGCTAGGGTTGTTAGTATGATGGTACTTCAAATAATAACCACAAAAAAATGTTGCAAAATAACATACACCTCTTAATTATGGAATGACTTAGCTGACCTATGAAGGGTATACTGCTACCTTAAACCAACTGGTGTCACGCCTCCTTACCAGAGCAATCGGTCCCTGTAAATTAAACCCCGGCGGGCACAGGCACGTTACACTAGTTGGGTCACAAGTGCCAGCATTGCAAGGGGGACACACCATGTCTGTTTGCATTGCTCAGCTAGACCAAAACATGCCTGCATGTAAACTATGTCAAAATCATCCTAGTATTGTTCCCAGAAGTGGGGCTATAAATGCACTGAACTGTTAAGCACATTCATAAGGTCCCACAATAGGGAGTCCAACATAACGAGACATTCCGAGCTGAAGACCAACTAAAGGCTATAGGCAGAGTTAGTTACATGTTGTAACCATTCCAGTACTTGAGTGTGTGACATAGGTGGATGTGCAAAGATGAAATTGTGGTGTGAACTGGTGTACAGTTCACTGTTGTGCAAACTGCTAGGCATCACACGTCTTACCAGAGCAGTCGTTCCCAGTGAACCCTGGTGGACATTGGCACATTCCCGTACCGACATTACAAGTGCCACCATTTTGACACTGTTCTGCATGCAAATACCGTAGATCGGGAAATTTTCGCCGTAATTAATTTTCGTCGATACTGCATTACGACGAAAATTAAAAACACAAAATCTGCGCTACTAGAAACCTGTCGATGGTGTTCACGATCCTGGGCTCTTCTATACCAGCCCAAGCGCGCGATCGTGGAAGCGAACTTCTGAAGGCAGTTGGAACCGCGGACCAAGACAGACGGGTGAAATCTTATGAGGTACGTAGCCGAAGGCAGTTCCCTCTCTGTCAGTGATACGGCATGTGTGTCTGCTGCATTCCCTCGCTCACGCTGATCTGACGCTCAAGCTCCTCTCCAATGGTGCGACATGGTATCCGGTCGTGGGAATGCGCACGTGTACGCGTGAATGAAATTTTCGTGTGGTTTAACTTTCGTCGGTGTCGTCTAGCGACGAAAATAAAACAACGAGAAAATTAAAAGGCAAAGTACATTTAACGCGAAAATTTCCGGATCTACAGTACATTCGAGTTAACACACAAGATCAAAGTCTCTGTCTATAGCTATAGACACTGTGCATGGTGCAAGAAGAGTGAACAGAACACACACAACAGCCAAACATTCCGACTCCATGTCAGCACCTCTCTCTCCAATGCTGTCAAGTGTTTTCGGGCCAACTACGCTGTAGAGCACATGGGAAGTGCTTGTTTGTTTCTGGCCAACAGCATAATGTGCAGACATAATATCGATACTATAGTACACACTCAGTAAACTTTCAGTAAATTGTAGATTAATGCCGCATGTCTTAAACTCACCACAGGTGGGAGCACTTCCAGACCAGCCTGTAGTCTGGCAGGTGCGTGTTGCCCCTCCAGTCAGCTCATACCCACCATTGCAGCTGTAAGTGGCCATCTGGCCAAATGTTGTTCCTTGAGACACATCCACCATGCCATTAGATGGAGCAGTGAGTGTATCACAGTCAAAAGCTGGAAGAGAAAGTAGCAACCAGTCAGAACCAAGATCAGGATGAATTCGTAAATCTATCGCCCTTGTTCCAACATGGCTCTCTAACTACAGGCATGAATTCCCTACCCAGACCACTCCACAGCTGTAGTGATGTACTCACGGATGCAGGATGGATCACTTCCTGTCCACGTCCCATTACTGATGTCCTGGCAGGTACGCATGTTGTTTCCTCCCAGTGAGTAGCCATTGTCACAATCGTAGGAGGCATTTGCTCCTACGAGGGGTGGAGTTCCTGGTGGTTGGTAGCTCACCATGCCATTGGCGACGGTGAGAACAGGGCAGTCATTAACTACAGTGAAAGAATGGGTGTTATAGATGTTAAGTCCATATAGTTTGGGAGGGGCAGTTACTGCCCCGGCCCGGTACTACTATATGTGGATATAACAAGAGACCAGACAATTCACAGGAAATTTTTTACTGATTTCCAATATTGGGTACGTAAATATTGGGATCTGTCATTTTCCCAAGAAGGTATAGATACCAATGTTGGGAAGTGGTATGAAAACCCAACAACAGGTTCTTAACCCTTCTTGGGAAAGCCATGTTTCCCAACCTGGTATTTTAATCACAATGTTGGGATTTCTTTTTCCAATGTTGTGTTCTTGTGCTCCCGATACCGGGAATTCTCAAACTGTTGTTGGGAATTCATGATCCGATCTAAACTACAAAATCCATTGTTGGGAAATATAACCCGTGATTGGGAACCATAATTATTGGTATTTTGATCACAATTAATGTTGGGATTTCTTATTCCAATGTTGTGTTCTTAAGCTCCCGATACCGGGAATTCTCAAACTGTTGTTGGGAATTCATGATCCGATCTGAGACTACAAAATCCTTTGTTGGGAAATATAGGACGTACGAACCCGTGATTGGGAACCATATTGGTATTTTAATCACAATCTTGGGATTTCTTATTCCAATGTCGTGTTCTTGAGCTCCCGATACCGGGATTTCCGTAACTGATGTTGGGAATTCATGATCCGATCCAAACTACAAAATCCATTGTTGGGAAATATAGGACGTACGAACCCGTGATTGGGAACCATATTGGTATTTTAATCACAATGTTGGGATTTCTTATTCCAATGTGCTCCCAATAACGGGAATTCTCAAACCGTTGTTGGGAATTCATGATCCGATCTCAGACTACAAAATCCATTGTTGGGAAATATAGGGTGCACAAACCCATGATTGGGAACCATATTGGTATTTTAATCACAATGTTGGGATTTCTTTTTCCAATGTTGTGTTCTTGTGCTCCCGATACCGGGAATTCTCAAACTGTTGTTGGGAATTCATGATCCAATCTCAAACTACAAAATCCATTGTTGGGAAATATAGGGTGTACGAACCCGTGATTGGGAACCATATTGGTATTTTAATCACAATCTTGGGATTTCTTATTCCAATGTTGTGTTCTTGTGCTCCCGATACCGGGAATTCTCAAACTGTTGTTGGGAATTCATGATCCGATCTCAAACTACAAAATCCATTGTTGGGAAATATAACCCATGATTGGGGACCATAATGGTATTTTAATCACAATGTTGGGATTTCTTATTCCAATGTTGTGTTCTTAACCTCTCGATACCGGGAATTCTCAAACCGTTATTGGGAATTCATGATCCGATTTCAGACTACAAAATCCATTTTTGGGAAATATAGGACGTACGAACCCGTGATTGGGAACCATATTTTAATCACAATGTTGGGATTTCTTATTCCAATGTCGTGTTCTTGTCAATGAGCTCCCGACACCATGAATTCCCAAACTGTTGTTGGGAATATAGGATGTACGAACCTGTGATTGGGAACTGTATTGGTCTACAATCACAACTTCAGGACTTCTATTCCAATGGTTGTGTTCAGCAAGCGTAAAGTGTGACCGAAACTTGGAATGAGAGAAAAATGGAAAACAATTGGTACACTTATACTGCAATGTGGCTGAAATCCCATCCAACTGTGAACACAGATTATTCAGAAATGATGACAACACATACGCATGTACTGACAAATTACGGCAAAACCCAATATTTACCGCACCATGTTCCTTCTGCTAAGTCTTTCATTGTATTCCAGCTATAACGCACTCGAGTTTCTTCACTTCACGCTTGTACTTTTATCTGATTCTGCAATGTAGAAATATACTTGGCAAGTTTTAGATTTCTCATCTGTGGATTGGACGTGAGCGAGCCAAAGTTCACCATTTTCTCCGCGCACGGTCACCATGTCGTCTTTGAGAGGGTAGAATGAGGGGAATTGTTCTTCTGCAGTAGTCAATCACTATAGATTGTTCTTCATCACATACGGACGAGTGCGAATACAGTACAACCTTTCGAACAATACTGGATACTTGAAACAATGTGGTGGCATTCTCTGTACGTTGAACAACACTGCTCTCACTATACGTGTGAATCACCTCCTCTGACTCGATCACAACTTTCTCATACACGTGCCCTTCGCAGAACATTCGATACATTCCACCAACATTCACTGAAAACAGTTTTGCTATCTGTATAGGCACCCATTCACCTCCATTGTTGGTCACAATACAGTGCTCCCCAACTCTGTATAGCATGCCATCATACCCATGTGAGGGCATGTACACACTGCGAAAATACACTCCAGCAAGATTCAAAGTGTCAGTCCTGGTAATATTAAGCAGGTTGTAAACTTGTTCTGTGTCATGTGGTGGCAGAAGTAGATAATGCTTTCCCCCTACCAATACACCATCAGCCACGTTCACGTTGAATTGTCTCGCAAGTTGTCGTGCTCCTTGAACACTGGGTGCATGTACCTTGGTTGAATTGAAGGTATCAGTCAAACATCATATATATATATACATCAAGGTATACAGCTGATCCAAATCTATAGATGCTGTATAGTAGCATAAACACAATGCAGAAAGCCACCGTTGGATCAGCCTAATAATAATGGCACTGCATATATTACTTATAACTTACCAGTCCACTTTCACAATTTAGTTGAATGGGTGGAGACACAATTTCTTCACGTACTTGGAACTTCAAAAATTCTCGTCGGCATTCAGAATTAGCAAATGTATGCTCTAAGTTCTTCATGTTGGATGACTTCTCAACACATCCATGAACGGCTCTCTCAAACGCATAGCACCAGAAATTGTCAGGAGATGAAAACCTCTCTACATCTTCAGGCAGGTGAAGGAGGTTGTGAAGAGTGACAACACAGCTCTTCAATCCTTCTACTTCCTCTGTAAGGATGTTATGCCTCAAAATCAAGTTTTTGAGAAGATCAAGATCTTCACCATTCCATCCACATCTGCACGTGCTATATATACCATCTCAGTGATACGTACTATTGTTATCCACACTTGGTACTCTTCATCTGGAATCAGTCCACCCAGCACATATTCAGAAGCAGGATAGGTGAATTTCTGGTATTCTTCTGCTTTCCAGAATCCAAGCCGTTTGGTTACTCCATCAGGAATTCTCCCAGACTTCAGTTCTATTATGTATAATGATATAATGGTGAACAATCTAGACATGCAACAGTATAACAGTACAGTAATATCTTACCTGGAGTCCATGGAAATGCTTTAAGCCTGCTTTCCACATCTTGTCTTGACAATATCCCTTCATCAAAGTAACGATGTAGATGATGAGCAATAACATTTAGTGGAATATTGTGCATGGCATCGTATACTGTGTCTTGAAGGACATCAAAACCACATAGTGGATGCAGTCTGTGCAAAATAGACAATCCGGTTAATCCGCTGTCTCTTGCCATAGCTGCACGCACTGATACCCTGTCCACTTTCCGCATGTCAGGAAGGGAAGCTGAAAGGTCTCTCCTGGCCCAAGGATGGCGAACGTGGTAACGAAAGTTTCCATAGTAGTATTGGTTTGATACAGTTGGTTCCCTTGTTCCTGTATATATGAGAACATGAAACCCAATTGCAATAAACCCAACATGAAGATGTAGGTCTAGATTAGTGGAGCAGTAATCATTTTCTGAGACACAAGCAATATTAATGTGACATACTTTCACAAAACATCGACGGCATGGATGGATTCCATTAAAGATGAATTTGCCCACTTCTGCTTGCGCAGGATAGTCTCCAGTCCACAGGATGATGATGCACCTCAACACAGCCTTTCCTGGGGGAATTCCTGCAACTTCACTTGAATAGGTAACTTCAATACCTGCATGGTGTAATTGGTTCTCTCAAATCTCGGAGAGAGGAAATGCAAACTATGCATGCACAGTGTTATAGTATCCAATTGCATGTGTTCTGGTTAAGCCAGGCTAAACATGTCTGTGCGCACTATGCATGCACTATACACAAACAGATACCGTATAGCGGGAAATTTTCGTGGGTCCAAATTTTCGCGAATCTTCCTAAAATCCGTTCTTACAAGGTTTTCGCGATTTTTAATTTCGCGACAAAGGGTCACGACCTATGACCACACCCTCTACTGCTATATGCGCACGTGTGCTACTGGGAGAACTCAGCATGCACTTCAACATGGAAGCGAAGGTAAGAGGCTTCTTGTGCATTGCCATGAAGGGAAGCCTGTGGCGATCAGTGCCGCCTGTTCGGCGTGTTCGCTCGAGATCTTGCTGTAATTATTATGGTCCTCTCGACTGTGCGCGATCATGGATAATATAGTATATACTATATTACCAAGGCGCTACGATGTACTATGCGCACGATACGCAGCTACTTGCTGGCTCATTTTGTTAGCATTTGTGTGACTGGCGGTGGTCGATAAGGGTCCCTTGTTGGATGGCAGTACTTGTACAGGTCGGAAGTAGCGCTAGAGAGACGTAGCTAGCTACTCGGGGTGGCAAAATGCTCGCGGAACAAATTTATGCGGGGTTCAAATTTTCGCGAGTAGGTATCGATCGCGAAATACGCGAAAATTTGAGCCTCGCAAAAATTTCCCGCTATACGGTATTCTAACCATTTATGAAGCATTCTTCAACTTCTTCGATCAGTGGGTCCAGAAATGGATCCAGAAAACAAGGCCGCTTGTTTGGCAGCAAGTAGCATGGAACAAACCCACACACATACACTTCATCAGTATGAGAATGATCAGCTTTTTTCATTGTTGCAATGCTCACTTCAATTGCACCTAAGCCAGTAAAAGAGATAGTGTATGGTAAGAAACTTGTTATATAAAATGTAAGTAGGACTATAGTTAAAATTGCATGGAGATCTGCACCATGCAACTATAGCTATGTAGGCTGTATACCTGTAACACACAAACAGTAATTCTTACCACTTCCACTGGTCGAAAATGGTTGCCAACCATCCCAATGTCCGATCAAGGCAATATTCCTTGGGTCTCGTCTTGCAACTTTTGGATTGTGGTTGAAATTGGAAAAACATTCAGGACACTCAATGGTAACACTGCATACAGTTTCTGACTCCAAAGTTACTGACATCGCTTCTTCAATTGTTTCTGCACTGACTATCACTTTGCAGGTAGGGCAACGAACTGGTGTTATCCATTCCTGTGAAGGATCCCAGAACCAGCTGAGTTCCCCAAACCGGCTTCCATCCCAAATCTCATTCTTTATGTGCCATCCTCCTTGTACATTTAGCCAGTGTTGTTTGTCATTCCAATGTTCAGTCATTTTTTGGCAAAACAGAGGGTCCTGACACCACCGCCGAACTTTATCTCCAAGACACAAGTAGGAATACTTTATTGACCCAGTTTTCTTGCAGTATCGGCATGTCTCGCTTGTAGATTTCATGACGTCATATGTGCATGGATGGCTATCATCCAAGCAAATGTAAAGTTGCTGTGGTTCACTGTAACCACGATCTTTCAGAAGACGGACTGCAGCCTGCCAACTAGTTGGCCAGTGTTTTGTCAAAGAAGCATCACCCCGAGAATAGAGTTCCTTGCCATACTCTAATATCTGAAGGAAGTTTTGTTGCAAACCGTGCATTTCTTCGGTTAATGCCATGCCATGGCTTTCATGACTGCCTTGACCACATCCTTCTCCGCACTGTTATCACAAGTATGCACGGTTGGTTGTTCCGCATCATGTAAATCAACATCCTCCAGATCCCCATCAGACTCACTGTTAGCATCAGCACTAGATGCAGTTTGTGGTTGTGGCTGCAAGTTTTCATCGGAACTATCATTGATATCACCATGTGACCATTCTTCAGAGAGTCGCACCTGATCTGCTTGAGATGAAGACCCTTCCACTGTGGGCGAAGGTACTTTTGCAGCAGCCTTGCTATCTGCTAATAACTTGGCTTTCTCCCAGTGTCTATATTCTGTAGACCGAGAAACGGCTTTTCCTTGGCAGTCCTCGCACGGGCAGTGAGTATGTGCAGACAGCAAAGCTGAACACTTGCATCGTGCTACATCTTCTCGTTCCCACAATAGAGTTTTGCGTTTCTTCGAGTTGCTACATCCATCCATCGTGCGGAGCAGCTATGCATGACGGCGATACGAACGGAGCTAATAGCACGACGGCGATACAAACGGAGCTAATATGCACGACGGTGATACGAATGGAGCTAATATGCACGACGGCGATACGAACGAGAAGGATAAACTGTGTACCCAGTCTCGTTCCCAGACCCCGTGGCCATCAAAGTCCCGTAATGCGCATGCGCGTACTCGCACGTGCGAGTTTTTAAAACAGGCGCGATGTCTTTGTGACCAGATCTAGATCGTTCGTTGTTGAATCGAAGCCATCAGCCCCGATCAGTGTATTCAGCAGATACTTCATCATCCCCGCTCTCTGTGTAGCACGCATTTGAGTGACTCCTCCTCGAAATGAGCGACCTTAACCTCCCTGAAGACGTCAGCAGTTGGACTGTTGCAGAGGTGAAACAGTGGGCTACCTGTCATTACGGAGAAGACTCTGCCGAAAAGTTTGAAGGTAACTTTTGTTGACATTGATGTATGTGGTGGTGATAACTATAGCTGGAAGTGTCAGTCCGTCAGTCCCCCCCCCCCCCCCCCCCCCCAAATACATTAAGCTCTATACTCTGTTGTTTGCTTTGCAATTTGCTTAAGGGTAGCTATATCAACGATTATCAAGGACAAAGCCATGATGTTTTTGTTAACCAGCTGCACAGCGCACAATGACATTATCATTCTGCCACAATGATGACGATGTCATCATGCACTCTTGTTATTAAGGACCTATGGTTTGGGTGTGGTTTCCTATGAGCTAATGCCTGAGAAAGACATCCACTGTTACCTTTTGTCATGGACTGCTAAGTTAGAGCTAATTAGTGAATCGGGGCAGCATACTAGATAGTATCCCTGATGTTGTTCATGGTGGCCATGGATTGTCACCCCCCCCCCCCCCCCCCCCCCCCCCCCCCCCCACACACACACACACACACATACACACACACACACACACACACACACACACCCCCTCTCCTCACTTGAACATAGACTATGATGTGCATGCATGACCTTATACTAGGCTCCTTCTCTCTTCCTTGGGCCTGGGAACAAGGCTAGAGTGGCACATGTGGTGGTATCATTTCTGTTGGTAGTGGCCATAGACTCCATGTGATGTGGAAACAGTTTTGGTCAACAGGCTACTTAACCCTTTACCAACCAATGACTGCAAAACCCGTCATGAGACTTTCACCTTCACATCCGGCAATGTCCTTGGGAGATAGGCTCTGCGCCAGCAGAAAGGGCGGGGCAGGGGGAGGTGGGTGGGTGCACCCGAAGGGTGCAAACAGCATGGCCGTGTCAGGGCTCAGCTTTAAACAGCCCTTGGTTGGAGCCGGGTAGGCCATTTCTCGGGTTTTAAGCATAAATGGGCCTAGAAAACAGTGGTCTCACCTTGCAGAACCTCGAATTCCAGTGTTCAAGGCTGATTTTTCTGCTAGAGCGAGTTACCGTCGCCCGAGCATCTTGATCGCGTACACGTTAACGAGTGGGTGTGGTCAGAATCATGAATGGGGAAAGCATGGCTGTGTGCAGTTCTGTGTGAAGTTTTGAGCGTGAAAACCGATGGGAACCTTATCTAGGGTATGTTTAAGTAGATTACAAGCTATAAAACTGACCTCCAGAATCTGTGGTTGGTAAAGAGTTAACTACACTTGGCACTACCCTCCCTCAGAGCAAGAAGTTGATGGAGAAACACTGTTGATGCTGAGCTCCAGTGGGACCCGGGATCAATACAAGGCCTGCGGTTTGAGAACGGTCAAAGACCAGATGAAACTTCGGAAACTCCTTGGCCCACAAAACGTATCACCTCATCCTCAAAGCTCTTGCAGCTCTGCTGGCACCACAACTACAGGTGGGAAGCTGTCACTAAAGGAGATGAAAATCCTCTCTCCTGAGGACAAACGGGTCTACCTTATGATGTAAGTTTTTTTTGTCCCCTTAATGGTTGAGTAGTTATTGGTCAGCAGGTTCCCCTTAATGTCTGATCAAAATTCCACCAAACTTTGTACTGAGTCTGTAGACATCTGCTCATGTAAGGTGCAAATTCAATGTATAGATCTGTGAGGTTTAGAAGTCATACCGTATAGCGGGAAAATTTGGCGGGCATTAAATTTGGCGATTTCAGCCAAAACGCCGTATTTTTAAATTTGGCGAATTTTAAATTTGGCGATTCGATGCTTGGCACAAATGACGTAACGGCAATGACGTAGCCTCAGCGCAAGGTGAACTGTTAGCTGTACATGTATCGGTCGAGTACGACCAGTTAGTTACCAGCTAGCCATGGAGACCTTCGAAGTAGAGAGATGTGACAGAGGCCATCACGTTTTCCATACAGTTTGGAGCCCGAGAGCGTCGACGGGATTTGCTGTGGCGGTGAAGCGCTCGAGCGCAATCGTTGGCCACGTCCCTCACACTCTCATTAACGGCTTGTAATTTAGTTCCTTCCCGGAGAGGAATCCCCGATGTCGCGTTCTCTTGGGAGTATACAGCAGCTGAGTCTTTTCTGAAATACTGGTAGCTAACAGCGCTACCCTCGTACGTACGTATTGTGCATTACTAATGTGCGCGCGCATACCCAAGTGGCCGGCCGGGGTTTAATATTGGCGGTATTTAATTTGGCGATTTTTTCCTGCACCGCCAAATCGCCAAATTAAAACCCCCGCCAAATTTTCCCGCTATACGGTATTTGGCAAATTATCACTAAACCTTTTGACAAATCATCACCATCCAAGTTCAAATTTGATAAATCATCACATACAAGTTGAGAACCAGTTTGACAAATCACTAGCCTCGTACCCAGTCCCACGCCCAGCTTTTCGTCGCTGCTTAGTACCCCGCTTTACCGTACTGCAAGCGACGAAAAGCTGGGCGTGGGACTGGGAACGAGGCTAACAAATCACCACATCTAAGTTCAAACTTTGATAAATCATCACATGCAAGTTCAAATCCTGTTTTGGCATATGATCACATCTGTCTGTCTGGTAAATACTACCATCCAAGTTCATTCATATCCAAGTTCAAACAAAGCCTGTTTCCAAGTCTTAAGCCTGTTGTCACATTTTTTAGTTCATCCCATATTGTGTAACAATTTATTTAGGCAAAAAAAAGTTGCCAAAGCAACCAGGGAAAGGTGGCCTGGGAACAACATCCCTATCTTTTGTGGAAACCCGGAGAACATGAAAGCGCTTAACACACTGGTGGATGAGCTGAAAGGATCATGCTCAACCAAGTACTTCGATGAAAAGGCCATCAGGAATCATGCGATCGACACACTGGCGGAAAGAAGAAGACGAGTGAGAAGTGGATACGACTACTCCAAGGTTTGTTACTGCTTAATTGTGAATGTACAGTGGCAACCTGTTAGGGGTCCATTTTTGCAAACAAGAGCTAATTTCATCCATGTCAAGCAATAAATCACCTGTAGCGTAACCCACCAATTATCGTCACCTGAATTTGCATGATTTGCAGCATCGTCTAGGAACGGTTCCAGGACACCAAACTTGCACCGACGTATAGACCGTAACGCCCTCTATAAGCCCTACCACCTTTAAAGCTGTTACGTATTTCCGGCTTTTAGCGGTGCACTAGCGAATGCAACCTCACGCAAATCAATTATCGGCACCCTGTACGTATTATCGTCACTGCCTAGTACTCCCATAGATAATCCTGGGTCAATTATCGGCACATGCTGATGGCATCGACTCACCTCCATCCCCTGAAGGCCACAAAAATCCACCACAAATCCCCCAGGTTCATGACCATTCTATCTATCACCCAGTGAAAAAAAAACCACCAAAGCATGCAACCCCTTCAATATATGAATTTTTGAATAAAATTCGTTCATCACACTACACAGTAAAAGCAGAACAATTCTCTTTCTTCCACATCCAGTACGTGGCACATTCGTGGAGCCATCTCTTGCACACGCACTCCACCCATTCTGATCCAGCACAGTCATGCTAGTCGTCCTCAAAAGTCTGATCCAGTGGCAGGAGAGGACCCAAGGTCGCGGTCTCCCCCTACGCTTGTTTTGATTAGACATGAACAGCCCTACAACATAAAATGGCTAAAAGGACAGTAAATGACATCCAGTTATAACCTTTTAAACAAAGACAAACCTTCTGCAAAGCTTCAGCCTTGTAAACAGCTTGCGCGACGATGACGTAATGCGAACGGAATCCGTATTTTCGCCGCTTACTCTCCGTTTACTAAGGGCCGATAATTGGTATGTCGGGTGCCGATAATAAGGTCATGCCGATAATTGGTGGTTTACGCTACATGTTCCTAAGGATAGTGTACACAAATGTAGCATTTCCCTCTTCAGCTTTCATAGCTAAACTTTATAACCTTTAGCAACAGTGACCTTACGGTAGTTGTGCTGCCTTCTCACATAAAATGCTTGTTACCTTTGCTGTGGGAGTGTCCACTGATTGTCTCTTGTTTGTTTCCTGCTTTATTCAGCCTCCTGCCAAAAAAAATCAAACTTGAGGTGGGGAAAGGGAGTAATGATGAATCTGGAAACAAGGAAGAAGGCAAGATCGAAGGAGATCGAAAAAAGGGGGAAGGAGCTGACAAAATCAGGGAGAGAGGTAGTGAGGATACAGAGGGTGGCAGGAAGGGAAAAGAGGATGATCAGGGTGCTCAGGATATTGAGGATGGCACTAAGGGGAAGGAGGATGATCCGGGTGCACAGGATATGGAGGATGGCAGGAAGGGGAAAGAGGATGATCAGGGTGCTGAGGATTTGGAGGATGGCAGGAAGGGGAAAGAGGATGATAAGGGTGCTGAGGACACTTCGAGAGGAGGTGATAAAAGGGACAAAGGTGAAAAGAACTCAAGGAGGGCAATGAGAGGGAAAGGAAAGGAAGATGATGAGAGTGATGACGAGGTCGTTACATCCAAACGACACAAGAAAGCTGGTGCGTTACAGTTGTGTGTGTGTACATTCCACTATTTCTACTTCAGATAGGAATATTGCTACACTGATTGTCTCTTGAATATTGCTAGTACACGGACGGTACAACACAATGACTTACCAAAACCAGTGCATTGCTACAGTCTGTTCGTATACTCACTTCAAGGATGCCGTTTGAGCGTCATCACTGCACATCCAAGTGAATGGAGGTACGAAACAGCCTGGTCTAGGTCTTGCATAAAGTCGCCATTATTGACAGAATACGATCATGATACAATTACGTATACGTATCTGACGTCAACAAGCCCTTATCTGGAATTCACGGAATGTCAGTGCATGCACAAACAGAGGATACCAGGCGCTCTCTCACCCTCCTTGGTGTCAGGGTTCAAGGCTACACTATACCATGCACTGACCCAACCTGGTCTTGGTGTTATGAACGCTTGTCTACCCGTCGGCCACTATTGCTGGAGTGCTTTTCTGCAATAGTTTCTAAGAGATTCCGACTGCTCTATAATCATATAATCATCTATTAGTGGTATGTGGTAACATTGTTGATATTGTTTATCTGAGCTGTTCTCAGAGTCAGAGGAATCAGAGGAATCAGATGAGGAAGGTACGTACTCAATGCAGAGTATAGCAGGTGTCCAACATTTTGTATTGGGAGAGGAACTGCATGTGATTCCCCCTGAATCCTGATCACCTCAAAGATACTATAATGCAGCTCTAACTTTTGCTTAAACTTTATATTTACAACAATAATTTATTGATGATGTTCTTTTGTTCTCCAGAACTGCCCGCAAAGAGTGCGCAAGTAGTCGTCATGACTGCCTTTGGTGCCCACTTCCTGAAGGAAGTGTCGCGTAGCCAGTTGACAGGTGCGGCAAAGCACCTTCTTCCACCAATAATCAAAAAGACATTGGTGGGTGGTGAAAAGAGTGCATTCATTGTGCCATTGGCAAAAGCTTTTTTAGCAGAGAACATAGTAGTGGTGAGGAAGGGGGCTAATTTAAGCAACTTATCTAGGGAAGATGTAAGTAAGGTAGGAACATTTTGACTTGATAGATTTAGTAGTAGTGTATTGTAGTGTATTAAGATGTTGTGTTGGTTTTTTGTAATTTTTAGGTGCGATGTTCATCATAATAATTTACAGTGTTGATTCCCATGGTGGGAAGGAAGTAATACAGTGTCGGGTTCCAATGAACCCAAGTTGGGTTCTTGGATTCCCACGGTGGGAAGGGACTGTTACAGTGTCGGGTTCCAATGAACCCAAGTTGGGTTCTCGGATTCCATGGTGGGAAGGAACTATTAAGGTGTCGGGTTCCAATGAACCCAAGTTGGGTTCTTGGATTCCCATGGTGGGAAGGGACTATTAAGGTGTCGGGTTCCAATGAACCCTAGTTGGGTTTTCGGATTCCCATGGTGGGAAGGGGCTGTTACAGTGTCGGGTTCCAATGAACCCAAGTTGGGTTCTCAGATTCCATGGTGGGAAGGAACTATTAAGGTGTCGGGTTCCAATGAACTCAAGTTGGGTTCTCGGATTCCCATGGTGGGAAGGGACTATTATGGTGTCGGGTTCCAATGAACCCTAGTTGGGTTTTCGGATTCCCATGGTGGGAAGGAATTATTACGGTGTCGGGTTCCAATGAACCCAAGTTGGGTTCTGGGATTCCCATGGTGGGAAGGAATTATTACGGTGTCGGGTTCCAATGAACCCTAGTTGGTTGGGTTTTCGGATTCCCATGGTGGGAAGGGGCTGTTACAGTGTCGGGTTCCAATGAACCCTAGTTGGGTTCTCGGATTCCATGGTGGGAAGGAACTATTAAGGTGTCGGGTTCCAATGAACCCAAGTTGGGTTCTCGGATTCCCATGGTGGGAAGGGACTAGTACGGTGTCGGGTTCCAATGAACCCTAGTTGGGTTTTCGGATTCCCATGGTGGGAAGGAATTATTACGGTGTCGGGTTCCAATGAACCCTAGTTGGGTTCTGGGATTCCCATGGTGGGAAGGAATTATTACGGTGTCGGGTTCCAATGAACCCTAGTTGGTTGGGTTTTCGGATTCCCATGGTGGGAAGGGGCTGTTACAGTGTCGGGTTCCAATGAACCCTAGTTGGGTTCTCGGATTCCATGGTGGGAAGGAACTATTAAGGTGTCGGGTTCCAATGAACCCTAGTTGGGTTCTCGGATTCCCATGGTGGGAAGGGACTATTACAGTGTCGGGTTCCAATGAACCCAAGTTGGGTTCTGGGATTCCCATGGTGGGAAGGAATTATTACGGTGTCGGGTTCCAATGAACCCTAGTTGGGTTTTCGGATTCCCATGGTGGGAAGGGGCTGTTACAGTGTCGGGTTACAGTGAACCCAAGTTGGGTTCTGGGATTCCCATGGTGGGAAGGAACTATTACGGTGTCGGGTTCCAATGAACCCTAGTTGGGTTCTCGGATTCCCATGGTGGGAAGGAACTATTACGGTGTCGGGTTCCAATGAACCCTAGTTGGGTTCTCGGATTCCAATGGTGGGATTTATTATGGTATCGGGTTCCTATCAACCCAGGTTGGGTTCTTTGTACTTTCCCAATATGGGAATAGATTTCCAAGTATGGGTTCCACCTGATTTCACAACATCGGGAAATGCGGTTGGGATTTAGCCAATTCCCGTTATATTTTCCAATATCGGAAATCCAAAAATTTTTCCTGTGCAAATGCCATTATGCTTCACAAACTACTTACCACAGTCAAAGTTGCTGTCAGGCACTAAGGGAGATGTGCAAGCAACCACACACATGTTGTTCTCATAGAAGTTGCAACAGCCAGTGGCCGCACTATTGAAGCACCTCATGAAACCAATGTTACAGGCTGCATTGCATGCTAGAGGAGTGTGTATGGGATGGGGGACATGTAGGAAGAGAGTCACACAGTTAGGAACACACTTGATTCTCACAACATGATCGAAGTTTATAAAAACGCACAACACAACTAACTATTATTATTCACAGCCCTTTCTATCCAGTCAAATTTGTGCACCATAGTCAATTGTTGTCAACATCTTCCTGTGGGTGGAGCTATACAGCCACAACTTCAGAAGTGTAGCTACTGTATTCCCAACACTGGAACAGAACTGAAAATCTGTTTTTGACTAACCTCAAGTTGGCATAAGGAATCATGTTGTGGTTAAAGTTACTGCAATAACTTAACCACATGCAACATGGTTGCACAAAACCTTAATACCTCGAGCGCGAAGCGTGCTTCACCCCGGCCCGTAGGATTCCATTGACTATGGCAGAGTTTCTGAAAACTTCAGCACTTAATAACGAGCAGCTTGGGTTGAACCTGCGCCTAAATGGGAATACACACTTACCTTACTTAATAATGCGCAACTATGGTAGAGGGTTTGCTTGTTGGCAGTCATCACAGCAGTGCTTCCATGAATACATTGATGATACCATGCGCAACTAAACCTCCATGCGTGGATGTACGTTGCTGGCTCCACCTCTTCATGATCACAGAGTCCTTTAGGAACTTACTGCATTTGGACCCATCGTGCTTCGAGATGACTGCGAGGAAATAGCCTTACCGTAAGCGCTCTAATTCTGCATAAAAATTGATGATTCTGAAACGGTAATTTCTAATTTTGTGTCAAACTTTATAAAATCTACCTCGTGCCCATTCTATTGTTGCGTCGCTCCGCTATTCTGTGGCTGGCTTGCACATTGGGCGCAATTGCGGGTGTAAAATGTGTAAGCAGAAGCTGCAGAAAGGTGGCAATGTCATCTGGCATGGTGGATCCTTTGAGTGTTCGCTGTCGCTACTTGTAAAATCAATGGGCTCTACTACCTTTCAAGGTTTCCGCGTTCCCGCTTGGTGTGGTTCCGCACTCAAAGTCAAACGAATCGGCAGAGGTCCTTCTGTATGGCTGTACAGGTAATCTTAGCAGCCATAGCACTCGAGCTTGCACAGACGCTCTTGCAACAATTTCTTAGCTAATTATGCGTCTTATTCAGCAAATTTTCCGAAACGTATGTTCTAATCTTGCGTCGTCTGCAAAAATATTTGGTGACGCAGTTAGAGCGCTTACGGTATCCCAGCATCTATATACTTCACCTACGTTGTGACTTGGTTTTTCCTCACAACATTTGGCCCCACCTCTTCACAATCATAAATGTCACTCCCACACCTTGGATACGGCAACACAGTATATTATGTGATAGTACGTGTTCATAAATCGTCACTGGAACTGGCGCGGTACTGAAAAGCAGACAGAGAGTTGCCCCAGTGAAAGGGGCCAAGTGCCACCTTTGTACTTTAATGTTCTGCATGGGGTATGTGCTCTATGAACACTTCTAGTTCACAGCCGTCTTCAGCCAAATGTGTGTGTTATTTCATACATATTCTATGACCACGATTGTTGACAACTTCCTGTGGGTGGAGCTTTGCAGACACATCAGCTGTACACTACACAAACTTCAAGTTGGCTATCAAAATGTCTGAAGAAATCATATTCGCTATCTGAGCAGAGGGTGGTATGTCGTACATCACAGCATTATGGACAAAAACACTATGATTGACTAGGTACAGTCAATCAACTTCCACTGTTTCACCCTAAAATTTCAACGACGTAGATATTGGTCCAGCAGGAAGTACATACTTTAGGTATAGGTACCGGAAACCAGGGGCAGGGGCGGCAGCGGCATAAAAGAAGTGGTACGGCCCACTATCATAGCGCACTGCGGAAGGCAGTGCCTGAAGGCGCTCTGCGTGTAGACAGAGGTGCGAAGTGCTGATTTGTCCGCGCGAAGTGCAGAAAAAATTTTTCGCATGTATTTTTAGCGATGAGGAAGCGCTCTCATAGCATCAAAATGGCCGTTTTGGGAAAGAAAAGACCTTGGCTGCTGTGGAGTTTCAATGGTAGGCCCACAACTAGGACAAGAAACAGATGCCATTGCCGAGTCTGCATACAAGATCGAGCGTAGATTATGCGTGACTACACGTGCACATGATATTATAATCAGGTCGGCTGGAAAAGTGGTCCGACCAAAGCCGGACCAGCCGGACCGGCGCCACCGCCTCTGGAAACGCATGCGCATCTAGAACCGGCCCTGGCCCTAATATACCCTAACCAATTGCCTACTTCCTGCTGGACCACTATCCACTTCGAAATTTCAAACACCTAGCTAGCTACGCTGTACTACCAGTTAATTGGGGTATGAACTACTATATTGCTTACATCCACAGTGCTGCTCATTGTTGGTGACTGTACCAAATCCAGCTCGGTTTGGACTTAGACACACTCCACAGTCTGTTCTAAGAGTGGTTGAAAGACTGCCAGTTGGGGGGGTTGTGACAATACTATCAGCACTGCCACCCACACTGGCCAACCATATGAAGCCAGCTGCACACCCAAAGTCGAACTGGGAGAGTGTGGGGTTCCCAGTACACACGGGAGCACCACTGCAAGTGTAGTTCACGACTATTGAAACCCCAGTGTACGTGTCCCGAGTCCGACCACTTCTGAGGCACACGATGTTCGAGGCGTGCACCTGCACATTTACCGTAGCACCCTCTCCAACAACAGCCGCAATCGCATCTCTGACTAATCCCGTTGTACTTGACCCACTAGTAGATCCAAGGAGGCTTTCCTCGAATATTGGGCATTCTTGACTTCTTGCGAAGGGGATGATCGCAATTAGGCAGAGAAACACCGCTAATCTGGACGGCTCCATATTCTACTTTCTTGCATGAGCCCCGAGGTGATGACAGCTGTTCGCCAGTTATTATTTCTTTCGCAGTACGCTAGTTTCGTGATTCAGGAATTGTTACTGTGATTCTAACTCCACCGCTGTTTCCAACTCTAGCTACCTCGATATCTACGACACAAATTTCTCACTTTTCAATGCTGCCATGGCCTAGTCTCGTCCCCAGACCCCCTTCGGAAAAATCGAGAAAGGGTCTGGTAACACGTATGGCAATGCCGCGTCCAAGAGGAATTCAATCAGTTACACAATCACGTGTGAATGTTTACACTCGAGGTGATAATTATCGATAATTGGAGTTGTGCGCCACTAATAGCTGCATGTACAGTACTATATAAGTCTAGCTTGAACATGTCAGACACTGTACCAAGCCGTTCTACGCTACTACCTCGAGAGCGGAGAGCTGCACAGTACAAAAGTCGAATTACGACGGGAAGTTAACTGGTATAAACGAAAGCTTTTCCCGTAGCCGACTGGTAGGCACACAAATACAGAAATGAAAGCTTCAATTGCCCTTCAATGCTTCGGTATCAACGTTCCATACCTTATTCTCCGTCGGGAAACTTCAACAGCACGGTCAACTGAACGCCATGATCGTCACCGTATACCGATGAGTTTGCACATCCGCGATTGAACGTGACGTATATAATTGGGGCGAGCCTTAGCGAGCCCCACATAGTCGTGCTCTCCAGGATGTCCGTCCGTCCAGTTGGTGTCCGTAACTAACTTCCGGTGTTCATTTAACGTATGACCGTATATCCAAGTGTAAAATCGTAATGTTGCGCCGCCCGCCCGCGTGCTTAGGGCAACACGCGTACAAGTCGCCTGCACGACGTCGACAGCACCGAGTAGAGCCTGCTACGCTTTACAGTTTACACCAGTGCTACAAACTACGTAGCTACTACAGACTTGCAGATCTCAGCTGGAGGGAGAGATTCTCTCGGCAACATGGGGTACTCCTCTCAGGTACAGTGTAGCCTCGTTCCCAGTCCCACGCCCAGCTTTTGGTTGCTTGCCGTACGTACGTCGCTTGCAGTAGGGCAAGCAACGAAAAGCTGGGCGTGGGACTCGGAACGAGGTACCACGAACTTGAAACTGCAGCTACAAGACCGTCAATGATGAACGACAATTGGCTACATCGCAGGCCCCACCCCCAGCTTCCCTTATTGGCTGCGCCGCGCCGCCCGGGCTTCCAAGCCTACGATCACTGAGGGAATGATTATTGGCATGCAGTACAGTAGTCCCGTGCCCAGACCCTCCCGAAACGCGGAAAGAGGGTCTGGTGTTCTGAGCGATATTTCTTGGCGCATGGGGCGGGGCTATACGGCGTAAGGAATGTAATTACCTGCATTCTGTATGTCCTCTCCAAGCACCTATCACTATTCTTATAAGCTTACTGTAGCTGCGCATTTGGTCCTTCACGAGTGACACCAAAGGGCCAACAACAACGTACAGTTGCCCTGCGCTTGTACAGAATTCTATCTGAGGTTGTCAAAGATGAGTGGAAGTGTCACGAAACACAGAGATTTCCCAAAACCAGCCGGCAAGATAATCGATTTGGCTTACTGCCTCAGCTCGCTCTTCGGTAGGCCTGTCGTATCCATTTCACTGACATACCGTCCGTACTAGCTACACTGCACTGTTACATGTACCGTACCTATGACTTGTCGACTTACGCTGATTGACGACGTCATTCGCGTTCTGCAATCTGATTCGAGCTTTAAAATCCGAGAGCGACCACGCCCCATGAATCAAGAAATGTCGCTCAGAACACCAGACCCTCTTTCCGCGTTTCGGGAGGGTCTGGGCACGAGACTAGCAGTACAGTATGTCAGTTTGTCAGGCGAGCCCCACAATGCCCTGCATTCTCCTAGTTATTTCTGCAGTCTGATTGGCGCGAGTATATAGCCCGCGCGGACACCGCGTTGCCATACGTGTTGCCAGACCCTTTCTCGAGTTTTTCCGAGAGGGGTCTGGGAACGAGACTAGCCATGGCCCACTTGACTCTGGCTAGGCTAACCAAGGATAATTAAAACTGAACGTTCCGTTTTAATCACCATGCATGTCAAGAAAGGAAAGCTAGTCTATCGGGCCAGCCTCTCGCCACACCCACTACACATCTCTATGGATGGCAGTGATAGACCTGGATCTTCCGATGGGCAGCAGGATAGCATTTTTGAGGTTGCTCTTCATAATTATGTGTGTATTTGTGGAGGAAGGGGTGGGGCATTCACCTTCATCATATCAGAGAGCTAGCCCGATCGATGATCACGTGCTTGCAATGGCAATTATCATGAACAGAAAACTACACAGTTCTGGTCAGTATTGGTTCATTTTCCGCACTGCAGCTGTATCATGAAAGGAAAGCCACGTCTCCATGATGGAACAGTCACAATGGATCCGGACAAGAACAGGTTGGTAGAAATTCCTCGCAGCAGTAGTGAGCCACCAGACGATGGAGTCACAGAGATTCAGTAAGCAACTGAAAAGCAACCATCACCAGCAAAAAAGATTGCAACGTGTTTTGCATCTGAACTGCACATGCGCATTTGGTACACGTGACCTCTGGTTGTACAGCACTTTGCAGCATTCTTGCAATGTCCGGTCAGCAGAGCGTCAACTGTATCAGCCAATCAGTGAACAGAATTCAGACTGTACTGCAATTTGATTGGTCAATACCGGTGGCGCTGTTGTAACCGGACATTGCAAGAACGCTGCAAAGTGCTGTACACTGGTTTGCAAGTCCATTGCCCAAAGAGCATGGTAAGCTATGGTGTGCATGTTTGGACACGCAACAGAGATCGCCAGCACCTGATCGTAACATGTCTCATCTCATCAAGCTCGAGTTATCATCAAGACATCTGTGGCAGAGGTGTGGTATCACCCAGGTGTGCATGCACATAGCTAAGTCAAATTTTGAATCTGATCTGGATAACTGACTAGCAAACCGGGTATCAAAATGGGGTGCACTAAGTTCACACGACCTGTACGATCGATCTGATGCCCATGATGTAATGGACAAGAATGAACCCTGACCTTGCGATATAGAACTTCACGCCAACTTTGATGAGCTCTGCCCGTTGTGAGGAACAGCATACTATTGCACCACCTTGGTGTTTGGAAGTAGACTGTATTGCGTGAGGGGGTGGTATACGACCTGGAGAAGACGCTGGTACCAGTACTTCATCGGGACAACGTTTGGCACCACAACTTCCTCCAAGCTTTTTCATGATCATCCATGTATAAAAGAAAATAGGAATCATGTAGGAGACAGTGAATGTCAGGTAAATTCTCCAGTGTCCGTGAGGAGACATCCTTAGCTGAGCCTCTGACTCCCCTCCTGTGACACATTGTAATTTGATCATCAGCACCACCATAGCAAGCAGCAAGTGCTAAACATTTAGCGTGGCGCTTCGCGCCACAACATAAATATTTTGCACAGTGCTTCGTGCCGCAACGTACACCACCCTTGGCCTGACCACTCTGCAACTGCTTCTGACGGCCCTGCCATTCTTGCCAGTATGTGGTCAAAAGGGCTGAAAGGAGCTACTACGATGAAAGCGATGCTGCTCTGTGAGCTAGCTCAAGAAATGCATTTGTTGGCCAGCTATGCTAGCCAATGAGAAAGAAGAAAGGGGTCATTCCGTGTCAAGTCAACACAAAAAAATCCTGACCTCTTCCGATTTTGACGAAACTTGGTGAGCCTGTTAGTTCTATTAAGAAACCACTGCACACCAAATTTCAACTTCTGAACTGCTATAGCTTTTCAACTGCAACAAATTTAATTTTGGCTTTAGGTGCCCATTTTAGACAGTGTGCCATGACTGAAATACCCATATCTTCTGATGTGATCAACGTAGAGAGTTGCAACAAGGATTTTCTCGAAGTTCTTGAAAGGCTCTTTCATTTGGCATATAATAGTTTTGAAGTTTGATCTATACAAAGTTCGAAGGTTATGTAATCTGACCTTTGACCTTGGTTCTGGAAAAAGGAAAGTTTTGATTTTTTTCAAACTTTATTTGCAAAGACCTTGAACCTAAATGTGTTTATGCACCAAGTTTTAATTTGGGACTACAATGGGAACAGCAACTATAGACCAAAATGTAGTAGCATACATACACGTTTTTGTATTGATGCTACTACATTTTGGTCTATAGCTGCTGTTCCCATTGTTGTCCCAAATTAAAACTTGGTGAATAAACACATGTAGGTTCAAGGTCTTTGTAAATAAAGTTGGAATAAAATCAAAACTTGTTTTTCTAGAACCAAGGTCAAAGGTCATGCACTGCAAAAACGAAGTAGTTACTTTGATTGCTTGGTGCTGCACCGTGTTTGGACATGCAGGATCGAGACAATACTATTAGAATGTGGAGGACGATAGCATCCTACATAAATTGAGCATTCCAGTAGTACCCTACATAAACCAAGCAGTTTGTGTAGGATACTACTGGAATGGCCACTCTATGTAAGATGCTACTGAAATGCAGACAACTTGGTTCCTGCATGTTCAAACATGGTGCAACTGTAGTAACCACCAAGCAATCAAAACAACTACACCGTTTTTGCAGTGGCGCATGCAGGCTACAAACCTTGGTTAATTGAGAGACCACTCCACACTAAATTTGGGCTTCCTCAGTCTACAACTACAGGTATACTTCTTGACCGTAATTGCCTGTTTTTACACCACATGCCATGCATGACTCAAATAGCTACCTAGCTAATGTGATCTGTACAGAGACATTTCCTTAAAGTAGTTGTAATGCCCTCTTGTAATCTGACATGTTTACCTTAATGATATGTCGAAATCTGACCTTTGATCTTGGTTTTCACTTTGATTATGTGTGGTTAATAAGGCGACACATGCACACGGAGGAGGGTCTGGCTGGCATCAAGCATGTATACAGTACTTGGATTTGTCTGCTGCAGCAGTGATTGCAAAATCACCACTGCATTATTTCCTGTTGTTTTCAGTGACAGCAGACTGAAGTTATATTTCAACCGACTTCTGAAAGCCCCAAAACAGTTAGCTTAATTAAGTTGTACTAGAGGTAGATGGGAAGATGGTATACAGCTGGAAGTGGTCTAATTGCTCACCACTAACTGAGGAATAATGACTAGCGGCAGCCTTACTCGGTGCATGGGTCTTTAATATGCTCTTTTCAACCCTGTGCAAGAACTTTTGGGGATTTGATACTTATACGTACTACATACAAGTAATGTACTCAAGGTTATAGGCCATGATCATCATTAGGTTGAGTGAAAAAGACTTAGCTAAATACTGCAATTACCATCTGCAAGGTTTTTCATCAAAAAGAATGCTTGCAACTGGATTGTATGATGACCTTGCATAGTTCATGTGCCCTATAGTACTTGTGCAGCTGATCTCCACAGCATCCAATGGTATATATATCTCATAATTACTGCACACCAAATTTCAGCAGAGTATGCACATGCTTGGTAGCTACTCAGCCAGTTAGTTATGCATCCATCTGATGTATCCATTGTTTGGCTCATTAACCAGAAATGTAATTGATTCTCTGCTAGTGTAACCTGCCTTTGCAGCGCATGGGAGCAGAGTAACCGCTATAACATTATGGTTATTTTAACTGAGTATTTTTTCCAGTGGCAGTAGCTGAAGCAAGTGAAGCCAGTTACTTGTAAATAAAGCAATGCTACGAAAAGGTCGCACATACACACTGACACAGACAGCAAGCTGAGCTGCAACTGAAGAGCTTAAGTTGGTTCAGAAATTAATAAAACTAGGCAGGTTAGTAAACATGATGGGTTTTAGACCAATTATCTGTGTATGCTAATATTGTGCACATATTTCGTACATGCTACTACATTTTGGGCCAATGGTTATGCACTGGTCTCACCATGGCATGATGCGTTGTGTCACGCGGTTAAAGCACTCAACTGCATGTGGTGTAAGAGGTCAGCTGCACCTAGGAAGGGTGGTTCTCATAATACTGCGCATGCATTCCTGAATATTTCATACTGCATGCTGAACATGAAGTTCACAACTATAACATTGCACACTACCATGTGTTGTACTATACCTGAAGAATGTGATATTCAACGAGGCCGAACACATGCAATAGTATTTGTAAGTCTAGAACTATAAACTAAAATTCTGGTCGTAATTAGCTAAACGTTGACAGATGTTCTGCTTATAGTGTAGGGTACTAAACTTCTACATGAACCCATGGTTGTACTGAATTACGAGGACAATATATCCAGCCCCAACATTGTTTTGTCCCCTGAAATGGGATCAGGACAGTGGTCCAAGGTATTGTTGCCAAAACCAACTAACTTTTTACCAAACAGCTTAATGAGCATTCCCATAATGCAAGAGCGTATGATGACATCACACTGCAATGATGATATCGTCATGTGCTCTTTGCATCTGTATAAGTAGGATTCCACCATGGAGGTAGCCTCATCCCCACTTCCAGTATTCGATCACTTGCAGTATGCAGATACCGCCGTATTCACGATCAAATACTTGTGGTGGGAATGGCCTGAGAACAAGGGTATTGTGGAGGTGCCTCTCTGCATGTATGCACAATAATGTCATACCAGTAGTCACGGAATTCATTATGAACTGCCACACATGGTAGAGGTAGACTTAGTCTAGCCACTAGCCCCTCTCTGCATGACCGGCCAGTCAAGCGGGCGCGCGACTTAGCCGTGTGCCCACTTCGCGCGCCCGCCTGCTTGACTGGCCGCTTTCTGATGAACTCCAGCGATATTCTGATGAATTCCCTCACCACTGATGGCAAGAAGACAGTCACATCAACCTCACACACCCATGCAGTCTCGTTCCCTAATTCTGGTCTGCGAGACTACCTCACACCCACCTAATAGCTTAGCTGCATGCCCGCTTCACCAGCCGAGTGGAGAGGGCTACAGTAGCGGCTAGACTGAGGTAGACTCACCGTATCAGAAAAGCTAAGGCTGCATTTGATTGCCTCGTTCCCAGGCCTACCCTGTTCTTTGTTCTTCGGTTTGTGTTGACAATAATAGATGTCTACGCATCTGTCAACAGAAACCTAAGAACAGAAAAAAAGGGGTAGGCCTGGGAACATAGCCCTCAAGGATCTCATTAGGGGTGTGGTCAGAGGTTAGGGCATCTTAGGTCTTGGCAGGCATTAAATTTCCAGAAACGTTTCTGGAAACGTTTGTGACGTCACTCGCGTATACCATACTTTATTGAGTAGGTGGAACGACGCTACTGTAAAGCAGCAACCACAACAACCAAAACCACCCTGCAGAAATTCTGGGGTTTAGCTTGAAATGTTCTCTTGTCAAGCACACTGATTTGGAAAGGCATGGAAGTGACACTGCATTGCATTGAATTTGAAATGCATGCAGTTACATGCATGGAAAACTCCATAAGGTTGGTTACAAAAGAAAGGAACTAAACACTATAGTGGTGATAGACGTGGCTATAGTCCTAAAACCAGTATTCATGATACTGATTGCAGTTATACCACATACGATGAGAGGGGTACGTGGGATTCACTGAATGCATGGGAGGGTGAGGACGTTGAAGGAAAACTTGAACAGGAGGTGGTTGGTATGAAGGGCGCACTTGATGCACAGTAGGTGGTGGGTATGAAGGGTGCACTTGATGTACAGGAGGTAGTGGACGTGACTGGCACACTTGAACAGCAGGTCGTTGGTATGAAGGGCACACTTGATGCGCAGGAGGTGGTGGGCATGAAGGGTGCACTTGAACAGGAGGTCGTTGGTATGAAGGGCGCACTTGATGCGCAGTAGATGGTGGGCATGAACGGTGCACTTGAACAGGAGGTGGTTGGTACGAAGGGCGCACTTGATGTGCAGGAGGCTGTGGGCATGAAGGGCGCACTTGAGAGAGTGTCTTTTTGTCATCCCTTTTGATATCAAACTTTACAACACAAGACTTAAGCTTAGACTCAGCCGCATCTTCTTTCCTGACATTTGATTTGACACCATTTGGCTTGACACCACTTGATTTGACATCATTTGGCTTGACACCATTTGGCTTGACATCATTTGGCTTGACACCACTTGATTTGACATCATTTGATTTGACATCATTTTTTAGCTTGACATCATTGGATTTGACATGTGATTTGACACCTGAAGTACCAGAAGATGGCGGTGGTAAGGACTTAACTTTAGCAATGGCCTCCTCTTCCATTTTCTGTGCAGGGAAGAGAAAACACAGACACGTGTGATGATATTGTTCAGAATTTGAATAACTGAATTCCAACACTTTACTCAACGAGATGTAGGGACAGCAGAACGGCAAAAAGACAAGTTCAGTATACAACCCGCTTACAGATATCTTCTTTCATACCACATGAATAAATAAAGATATGTAGGGACGTTGAATGCTTCATGCTATCATCCCAACCTCGCTTTCTGCTATCCCTGCATCTCATTACGTTTTCATTATTTGTTTATGTCATTTTTGTTTTGCAAATTGTTGAGCTGAAGTTTGCTATCACAGACCAGCAGAAATCTGTCCCAGCTCACAGGCAATAGGTGCACTCAGGAATTACACTTGCAGCATTGGCTGAAGAATCAGACCCAGGCATCTGTTCAAGTATCGAGTCAATTCCTCTCTGAAAAAGCCAGCTCTCTCCGTCTGAAGACCTTATATTATAGCTATCCATGCAGTCAGTAGCAACGTGTGTTAAACCGCACTTGATTCTTGAGATAGGAATTTCAGTGATTCGCCCCGCACACAGAGTACAGCTGGCAGTAACACAGAGACTTACCTCAGTGTTACCAAGTGCCTTGTTCGATTAGCAACACAATGCACACACTGTTCTTCAATGCTCAGGCCAGGTGCAAGGCACTGCACACCGACTGTATTTCTAATTCAGCGATCTTGAGTAATAATTCCATGTCGTTGCTAAGCGATCATTTGAGTGCGCATGTGTTCAAATGAAGAAAATGGCATGCCAAATGAAGCCATTGTTTTTGAGCAGGTGGTTATAGCTGCTTCGTGAGACTGAGGTTGAGAAAAAGTGATGGGGTCGTGCACTACAAAGTTGAAAATGCTGCTGTTCAAGCGTGAGAGATTTGAGCTAGCCCATCTGAAGAAAGAAAGAAAGAAAACCGATTCGGGCCGTTTTAGGAGTTCCTGGTTTGGTACTTTTGCAATGCATTTCGCAGTGCTAGGTCTTGTTGATTATGAAAGCACTCGAAGATGAATGGTACATTGTTATGAAGGCTTACAACTTTACCGTTTTGTGAGGGGTTTTTTTGTGTGCATTGCCATATATAGTGACCTTCTAAACACAAACCACCCTTTCACCGCATTTTGTCAAAACTGAGATTGTTATACCATCAGAGAGCACGTTTATTGCTGATCACAATGGTAGTTTTATGTTTTCAATCGGACTTATGCGAGCAAAGTTATGGGCGCTTGAACGTTCTCGATACGCAAGGTCATTTCGATTGTACACGGTACTTATAACTCGCAATAATCCGCATAAATTCCAAACGCGTAGGACTTCCAGTTTGCGACTCCATCGGACCAGAGCGAGCAAGTATGCGTTCAATAATCTTGAGTTGCGAACGGGAAGTCCTACGCGTTCAGTTGTTACGCGCATTCAAAGTTGCGCAAGCGATCAATATTCCATTAGGAGCCATTGAACTTTGAACCCACGTAACGTAAATTCAATGTTTGTGGTGAATGGGTGGTTTATGCTTAGAGGGTCACTTAAATGTGTGTTGTTTGTATCCCTACATATAGAGTCTACGGACTCTGATAGCTAAGGGCCCTCTAAGGACATTTAGATATCTCACAAGTGTTGCTTATGTTTGCAGGGGGGGGGGGGGGGGGGGGGGGGGGGGAGGGATGTGGTGAATGGCAAATCAATAAGTGTTGTGAACCTTGTCCTTGTTACATTACCTGTAATTGTAAGCCTCATATTGGATATTGACTGGTTAATTGGCAATGTGGTATGCTATATCAACTCATCAATAGTACAGCTTGCAGCCTTACTGGGGCGAGCCTGAGCGAGCCCCACATAGTCGTGCTCTTCAGGATGTCCGTCCAGTTGGTGTCTGTCCGATTTAGCGTATGACTGTACGTGCTTGGGGCAACACGCGTACAAGTCGCCCGCACGATAGTACCGGCCGAGTAGAGCCTGCTACGCTTTACGCCGGTACTACAAACTACGTAGCTACTACAGACTTGCAGAGGTCAGCTGGAGGGAGGTTGGGGTACTCCTCTCAGGTACAGTGTAGCCTCGTTCCCAGTCCCACGCCCAGCTTTTCGTTGTTTGCCGTACGTACATCGCTTGCAGTAGAGCAAGCAACGAAAAGCTGGGCGTGGGACTGGGAACGAGGCTACCGTACCACGAACTTGAAACTGCAGCTGCAGACCGTCAATGATGAACGACAATCCATGGCTACATTGCAGGCTCCACCCCCAGCTTCCGCTATAATAGGCTTATTAGCTGCGCCGCGCCGCCCGGGCTTCCCAGCCTATACGATCACTCAGAGAAGGGTAATTCCAAATCATTTCAGCAAAAGTTTGCAAGTGACCCCCTCAGAATTGGACGAAACTTGGTTTGTAAGCAGTATTTGTGGTTTTATGAAGCCAGACAAAATCTTACTCTCATATGTTGTATGGCTTCCTGATTATAGCCCAGCAAAAATGGAACTTTTTCACGATTTTTACTGCCGTGGCAACTATTCAAATCCTCATAACTTTCCCATACCTGATTGTTTTGTAATACCGATTGCACCATCTTGAAGCATGAAGAATGGGCTTTCGTATGGTATCTTGTATGGCTTCTTATGACAAAGTTTAGGAGAGATGCACATTCCTGAACTTTGACCTTTGACCTTACAAGAAAAGTGCTGCTTTAAATTTTCTGATAATTAGTGGTGACACTCGCCAGGCCTTCAACTAAAAGCTGTAAAAAAATTTTGTTGGGGCTCCATTGGGATTAGGAGATATGTGGTCTTATAGAAAGACATGTAGGCTATTTATGCCATTTCCCCATAATTCTAGCCGCCCCGTACATCATAGGAATCACCCCTTGCATCCAAATTTTGGTGAGCCTGGACACGGGTACTTGCCCAAGCAGATTACCAACCTAGGTGGGCGTAGCCCAAAAGGCATCGAGTAGCGGGCTTCATACAGTAGGGTGTGCAGCGAGGTTCTACTCTTAGAGACTTTTGATAGGCACCTTGCTGGACAAGTGTATTATCGATGCTTTTTACTCACCCTCATTAACATTAAGATAGCGAAACTTGGTGTGTGCATAGTCCACTGGTTGCTTGAAGTGTGTACCGAGGTGGGTGGAGACTGGGCGTGGCCAAGTGGGTATGGGAGTAGCAGCGTTTCCTCCTATTTCCAGCCTACCTGTACGTCATAGGTATCGACCTATGTGTCCCAATTTTGGTGAGCCTAGACACAGGTCCCTGCCCAAGCAGATTACTTACCTGGGTGGGCGTAGCCAAAAAGGTGTTGAGTAACGGGCTTTGTATGTTAGGGTGCGCAGTGAGGTCCTACTCTTAGAGACTGCACTTGCTGGGTGGGTGTATTTTTGATGCTCGTTACTCGCCCTAATTGACGTTAGGATAGCAAAACTTGGTGTGCGCATAGCCCACTGGTGGTGTGATGTATGTACCAAGGTGAGTGAAGACTGGGAGTGGCCAAGTGGGTATGGTGTGTAATAGAGCACTGAATTTGCCTTAAAAGCCTACGTAGATGCCATTCTATAAGAGCACATATCTCCTAATCCCAATGGAGCCCCAACAAATTTTTTTTACAGCTTTTAGTTGAATGCCTAGCGAGTGTCACCACTAATTATCAGAAAATTCAAAGCAGCACTTTTCTTGTAAGGTCAAAGGTCAAATTTTAGGAATGTGCGTCTCCCCTAAACTTTGTCAGATGAAGCCATACAAGGTACCATATGAAAGCCCATTCTTCATGCTTCAAGATGGTAGCCTCGTTCCCAGGCCCCGCCCAGCTTTTCGTCGCTTGCAGTACGGAAAAGCGGGGAGAGCCTGGTATGTTTCCTCACGTGAGCATTACGTAATCGTCAAGCGGCCAAAATTTTCAGAACGAAAAAGCGAAGTTTTGCGTATTGTTCAACCAACTACACGTTCAACGCTTGGTGTGTATGACAGTCGCCCCCCGCTAGCTAGATACGTGTGGTAAGTTACCTCGTACCTTTGCTCTTCTTGCTGTTCTGAGCCCCAGTTCGCTCACGTTCAATTAAGTCCTTTCTACCACCTTTCTACCCTCGACGTCACGCACGTGAGGAAACATACCAGGCCCTCCGCGTTCTTTCGTGCAACCGAAACGGCGCGCGGGCCTGGGAACGAGGCTATCAAGATGGTGCAATCGATATTACAAAACAATCAAGTATGGGAAAGTTATGAGGATTTGAATAGTTGCCACGGCAGTAAAAATCGTGAAAATGTTCAATTTTTGATGGGCTATAATCAGGAAGCCATACAACATATGAGAGTAAGATTTTGTCTGGCTTCATAAAACCACAAGTACTACTTACAAACCAAGTTTCATCCAATTCTGAGGGGGTCACTTGCAAACTTTTGCTGAAATGATTTGGAATTACCCAGAATGATTATTGGCATGCAGTACGTCAGTTTGTCAGGCGAGCCCCACAATGCCCTGCATTCACCTAGTATATTGACCTTTGCAGGTTGGACCTGGGACACCTTAAACAGTGGACCAGGGGACCCAAGGATCTTCAGCTGTTACGGGAGACAGAAATGCGACTACAAGCCAAAAACTCATGGTTACATCATTGCCTAGAGTATGCAAGTAGCTTGGCGGCACAAATTTGAATACATGCATTTTCAGCATACAGCATTATCCTTGAGCTTGTCTTCATCACTTTTCCACTTCAGAATATTATCAGATATTCATGTACCTCGTTCTCTCGCACACTACACAAGGCTACAATAAAGCATTTGACTTTTTGTCATGTATCTATAGCACTGCACTTTGAACTTTAATCATGTTACTAACTATATTAATCCAGCCTGGATCCAAGGATTACAGCCTGGGAACGAGGCTAAGTATTAATCCAGTTGTGCAAAGCTGACTTGCATACTCAAGGTAACAACATAAGTATTAACCATGAGTTTGGGCTTTTACAGATTGCTCGTAATTGCATTTCTGTCTCCCGTAACAGCTGAAGAGCCTTGGGTCCCCGGGTCCTCGGGACCCCGGTCCCGGGTCCTCGGGTCCACTGTATATAGTGTTCCGTTGGACCAGGTTGGTCAAGGAGGTGATTGGCATAGAGTGTCCTAATTCAATCACATCCTTGAGAGACCCCACCTATCTACTTTGCCTGTGAACAACCAACCTGCAAAGGTCTGTACAGAATGCATGTAATGATGACAACCATGGTTCAAAACATACAATGGATCCAGTACAGACAATAACTGGTTATTAAAATAGTAAGCCATGAATTGACTGGCAGTGTAAATAACTGGTCAATAACCAATTATTGGCTACAGGTTCACGACACTAAAATCAATCCACTATGACAGCAACGGCGAGTATATTATCATCCTGATGGAAAACTGTGGGCTAGGCTGTACATGAGTATTGATGCACGCAATCATAGCTTAAAAAGTAAATGCCTAGAACATTGGACAGGGGCTGGAATGTTCCTGGGGCTGCAATTGGGGAGCAGCAGCTGAAGTGGGTGCGATCAGAAAACAGCAGCTGAAGCGGATGCAATTGGGGAGCAGCAGCTGAGGCGGGTGCGATCAGAAAACAGCAGCTGAAGTGGATGCAGTCGGGGAGCAGCTGAAGCGTATGTGATTGGGGAGCAGCAGCCAAAGTGGACACAATTGTGGAGCAGCAGCTATAGCAGACGCAATCAGGCACAATCAGGAAGCAGCTGTGAGACCACTTGCATACAATATAGAGAGCTGTCCAGTGCTGGACTGCTCATGAAGGCGAATGAGGCTGAGCGAGCGAAGCTACTAGAATCATACCTGTCCCAACTCTCATACCCTAAAATAAAGTTTGCTCTATTTAACTGCACTACCTTTCTCAGTTGTACCACAGTGAGGTGCTTTATCTCGTGAGGAGTTAGAGTAGCAAGCACTCCACGCTTCCTCATGTGGACCTGTGTGTACAACAAATGGAATACGTAACTATCATGTAAGATCAGTCACGAGAATCACTGAGTCATGGAAAACACAAGGGCCTTATAGGGTGGAAATTGAAGTAGTTACCATCCACAGAAACATCCAAAATTGACCCTGGAGCCAAGAGTGCATGATGACATCATCATCATTGTGTCTGAGGAGGAAGAGCTTCGTATTCTCCCATGATGAAAGTGGAATCTTTCGTGTGTACTATAAATAGCACATCCAGTCACATTGTACCTAGCGTTTTCAACAGAACCTTGACTTGCACTTGAAACAACGTGGACCAAGCAGTAACCCACCATTTCTCCCCATCTTCATCTTCCCTGCTAATCTCAACACCTTGGACCCAGGTACCAACACAAAATGAAGTTCTACTTACTACAAATACAAGACTAAGCCTCAGTTGCGCGCACGTTCTATTTCTAGAGGTTCCGCCTGCTTGAAAACTCTGTCCGTTATATGCTCTTCCGCGATAACGATGATGTCATCATTTGCTCTTTCTGGAGTCTCAATGACCTCGAGCCGTATACATGTGGACTCGAGTACGCATAGTATGTGTATGTGCAAGTACCACATAGTCTCTAACACATTGCAAACGTACTGACACTTTGCTGTATGATAGTACCTGATGGTCCATGTCTTCATACATTTGATATTTATCACCAGGATTCACTCTAATCTCAAGAACCTGTAGAGTTTCAGCTCTCCTCGAGGTGGTGGCCTTAACCGGAGTGAACGAAACCCTGCAACAATTAGAATGTAGGGCAAATGTTTAAGCACTCAGGAAACATGTACCAAGACTCTGAACCTCTTTCCCAAGCCTTTCATACAGTTGTACGTCTCACACCTTCGGGAAACATTGGGAAGGAAGCCTAGGAGAGTTTAACAATGATACAGTGCCACCATGACATCACTGGATGCTGCAAACAGCACTGCAGCAGGTGTTGTTATGGTATATACCGTATAGTGGAAAAAGTTTCATGCCAAAAGAACATTCTGAAGAAATTTTCACGGCAAGGGTCACAACCTATGACCACACCCCCTACTACTGCAAAAGCATAATGGCAACTACTACAGAACTCAGTGTGCACTTCATTGTGGAAGTGATGGTAGGTTACTGTCAGCGGATGGCTTGTGCATTGTCATGAAGCGAAGCAAATTTGGCAAACAGTGCCTGTTGTTTGCTCAGATCGTGCTATATGGTCCTCTCGACTATGAGCGTGACAATGCACTATCAACCTGAAGCTCCTTGCTCACTTCTTCATGATGGACTCACAGGAGAAACTAACTGTAGATACGGGACTGGACGGGCACTGTCACCCCCAAGTTGCTCCGTGATCGCACTATTCACACACTGTTCGAGTCCATCATGGGACCACTTCACTTTAGATACGGGGCACTGTCATCGTCCAAGTTGCTCAGTGATCGCACCATCCACACACTGTTCGAGTCCGTCACGGGACCACTTCACTTTAGATACGGGACTGGATGGGCACTGTCACCCCCAAGTTGCTCCGTGATCGCACCATCCACACACTGTTCGAGTCCATCATGGGACCACCTTTAGATACGGGACTGGACGGGCACTGTCATCGTCCAAGTTGCTCAGTGATCGCACCATCCACACACTATTCAAGTCCGTCATGGGACCACTTTTGAGTACTACCTTATTTCCTGCGTAGACCACACCTACAGACACTCCTCTACACAGATGAATCGTTGAAAAAGCCAAATACGATAGGTCCGGACTCGAACAGTGTGAGGACAACATGGATACGGAGAAGCTCAGATAGTTACAGTGCCCGTCCTGTCCGTATTTTCAGGTAGTTTCTCCTGTGACTGATAAAGGTCCCTTTGGAGATGGCAGTACCTGTACAGGTTGGAAGTAGCAACAGAGCTACATATATAGCTAGCTAGTCCTAGTCCAGTGGCACAACATTTGCGGTGGAAAGCTAGGGCAAGCATGAGTGACTGGGTAGTGACTATTTGTGATGTTGGGCCCAGCCATTAAAAAAGAGCATATAGAAATGCATGACCTGGATCTCCACTTTGCATACATGTATACCATATGGTGCTCGTTGAGGAGTTGTGTCATGTTTGGTTGTAGTTAGCTGTAGAGGTCACTATAGCCTCGTTCCCTGGCTAGGCCAATGCCATTTTCAGTTGCACGAAGAACGGAGATATGGCCCACCCCCTCCTCCCCATTGCGTGTAGGCATTCAGTCGCAAATAGCGAAAATGTGTACCTTGTAAAATTTTCCGCTATATGGTACGACATCACAGTCACACAAATTCATGCACAAACCACTCCCAGACCTTCTTTCCAATTTTTCCCCAAGTTGCTAGATTACTGTACCATCATTATTGCACACTGACTCAAATGTATAACTGTAACCTCGGTGGTGGGCATATGAGTGGTTTTGTTTTCAACACGACGCTGTTGGCAGTATGCGACCTTGTGTACATGTACATGTATGAGCTGTAAGCAAGCAATCTACAAGCAGCCTGGGAATGAGGCATGTATACTATCAGTATAGCCTCGTTCCCAGGCCATCGCCCAGCTGTTCGTCGCTTGCAGTACAGTAAAGTGGGGAGGGCCTGGTACATCTCCTCACGTGAGCATGACGTAATCGAAAAATGGCAAAATTTTCAGAACGAGGACGCAATGTTTTGCGTGTTATTCAACCATCTACATGTTCAATGCTCGGTGAGTATGACAGTCGCCCCCCGCTAGCTAGATACATGTGGTATCTTACTTGGTACCTTCGCTCTTCTTGCTGTTCTGAGACCACGTACGCCCACGTTCAACTTCTGGTCTTTCTACCCCTTTCTACCCTTGACGTCACTCACGTGAGGAAATGTACCAGGCCCTCCCTGCTTTACCGTACTGCAAGTGACGAAAAGCTGGGCGTGGGAATGAGGCTACTATAAGTACATGTACAAGCTAATAGATGCAATCAGAGTCTGCCACTAGTGAAAGTCCCAGGCCACTCCCACCCTGCTGTGTTATTTTACAAATTGTGTAAACCTGGGATGCGAGAACCAGGCCCCTCCTCTGCAGGACAAGGTGAGAGTAAGACCTGAGGGTTCCTTTGTAGTACTATATATACCGTAGTCGCGCGTTATTAGGCGCATCTCACTTATAGGCGCATATTCGCTGTTAGGCGCATGTTCAACTCTCGTCCCAGGAAGCGCTGCAGTTTTCTTCCAGAAACTCAGCCATTTTCGATCCTACGGAGTGGAAAAAGCTATAATTCTAATTGAAGCGCACTTCCTATTCGAGGAATGTCATTATAAAAATATTCGTTATTAGGCGCATCTCGCTTATAGGCGCATCTCGCTTATAGGCGCATATCGCCTTCCTGTGGAGTTATAGGCGCATGCGCCTAATAACGCGCAACTACGGTATACCAAGATTGGTGTTGCCACTTGAAATGTTGCACGAAGGTGATCACAGATTACTACTCCAACCTTCTAATCTAGTATGGCTTGCCTGTACTTTGCAGGGTGTACAAGTGGATGAAATTTCTTCAAAGTTGTATCAATGATCTGCTTCAAACTATCCTCTTGATACCTTGTGATACTCTCTCCATAAATAGTGCCTGCAGAGTAGACAAAACAACTTTATCTCCACTATGGAACAAGGCTATGGGGCCACAAAATGATCGCAGTATTCTTGCAATTTTCAGGTCTTAGAAACACCTACATACTTGTGCAATACCTAGCCATATTACACTCCCTAGAGTGCAATCAATACGTTTAATGTGATTTTAATGTGCATGTGTCTGTGTGTGACAGAAATGGGATGTTCGTGAGGCGGGACTAGACTAGTGATGAGCGACGTTCCGTGAGGGAATGTTAGATTACAAGTAGATCAATCGGGGAGCAGCAGTTGAAGCGGACACAATCGGGGAGCAGCAGTTGAAGCGGACGCAATCGGGGAGAGCAGCTGAAGCAGACGCAATCGGGGAGCAGCAGCTGAGCACAGAGAGCTGTCCGCCACCGGATTACTCACGTAGGCGAACGAGGGGGAGTGAGCGAAGGAGCGAAGCTACTTGTAATATATATTTACAGCACGATAAGTATCATGATAGATGGTGACATAATTATATCAGAGAACGTGATAGCGTTCTCTATTTAGGGATGGCCAAGGAAATTTCAAAATACCATACTGATGCACCAGCAGGAAAACGGCCAAAGAAGCTACTACCCCCCAAACCAAGCATGCAGACAAAATGATACTGCCTAGCAGTTCACAAAAACACTCGCAAACATACCTGAGAGTACACGGGAGTCGAGAAATAAGTCGCCGGAAAATTCCGATTTCGTCATCTTTCTTTCTTTCTTCGTTTCTTCTTCTTCTTTCTCATTGACTAGCATAGCTGGACAACAAAAGCATTTCCTGAGCTAGTTCACTCACAGAACAACATCGCTTTCGTCGTAGTAGCTCCTTTCGGCCCTTCTGACTACATACTGGCAACAACGGCACTGCTGGCTAGACACGATTCCGTGAATTGCTAGCACGAAGCAACCAGAGGTCACGCGTGCCAAATGCACATGCACAGTTCACATGCAAATGCACGTTGCATTCTTTTTACTGCATTTCGGGCGCTTGCTGATCAGCTGAATCCTTGTGAATCCATCATCTGGTGCCTCACTACCGCTGTGAGGAATTTCTACCAACCTGTTCTTGCCAAGATCTATCGTGACTATGCCATCATGGAGGCGTGGCTTTCTTTTCATGACGTAACTACAGTGCAGAACATGTACCAATACTGTGAGTGAGGCTAGAGTTTTGGAATACTCACATTATTAGTGGAAATAGAATGAAGCATCAAAGCCTGCTCAGTGCCCAGCAGAAGGTTGACGTCCATCAAGAGGAACGAGGCTAACATGGCAATTAATAAAATCTGAACATCAGGCCTGTACTCTTACGGTGACGTTGTAAGTTACACATTTCATGCGCTTGAAAAAGTACACAAACTAGAGGCAAAAATTTTCTCCCAAAATTAAAAGATGACCTGTCACATTCGGAATTATTCAACCTCTCGAAAAAGCTAAGAAACAAGGAGAATGCCATTAACCAGCCTCAGTCCCATTCCATCCCTAAATTCTACATTTTTCAATGGTGAGCCTGGTTAATGGCATTCTCCTTTTTTCTTAGCTTTTTCGAGAGGTTGAATAATTCCGAATGTGACAGGCCGTCACTATAAATCCTTTTAAATTTTTGGAGAAATTTTTTTGCCTCTAGTCAACTTTAAATTTCAATATCTATCTGAAACTGCATCACTCATTTGTTTGCTATAAGTAAACCTGAAGTTGCATCAAGATTTCAACGTGTGACTGTGTGTGTGTGACATGAAGTGGGATATTCATGGGGCGGGACTAGACTAGTGACGCACGACCTTTGTACTTCAATTTACTGAACCTCGGAACTCGGCGAAGAATGTTCGACAACATTGGGCCCGGGCATCAGAGGTCGAAATAACATGAGGTCATCGGTCAATTTCCGTGTATTTAGCTAAAATGACCGCACACTAATGCACACTAATACACTTGTTCAGTAGGCGTGACCGATCAACATGCATGAATACAATCACCTAAGTGCATGACCCATAATCACTGTACCTGGTTCGAATCAGCTAATTTCTTTTTCTCTCTTTCTTTATGCATGAGTTCTAGTCAACCAAATTCTTTTTTTTCTTCCCCAATACACATATACACACAACCAACATGGATTTGAATCTAGCTTGGAGAACACACATTCATGCTCTTGTGATTTATTTTTGGTGACGGGCGCGGGCATGACCTTACATATTTTGTAAATGTCCAATCAAAATCTAAAGTGCTAGGACATTTGACCGCTCAACATGTAATCCTTATTTCGACCTCTGGGGCATGGGCTGGCTTCCAGAACAGCTTGGGCTACAAATGGATGCATGCAATCGGGGAGCAGCAGTCGAAGTGGACACAATCAGGAAGCAGCAGTTGAAGCAGATCGATGCAATCGGGGAGCAGCCACTGAAGCAGACGCAATTGGGGAGTAGCAGCTCTGCACAGAGAGCTGTCCAGCGCTGGAATACTCATGTAGGGGGAAGTAGCTGAGCGAGCAAAGCGAGCAAAGCTACTTGTACATTTAATGACAGTAACAACCTCTTTCATACATTCCTCACTCTGACCTGTCCTTCACCTTATTATGTCGATGTATCGCAATACATCAGGTGCAATAATTATGTCGATACTGCAAAACACAATATCAGGCAACTCTAGTTCTGTGCAGTTGCATTGTGAGACAGCTGAAGGCAGGTCAGCACACCAAGGAGAGCATTACGTCATTAAAATAAACACAGCAGTGTATTCATGGAATACCTATATACCGTACTCTCGCGAAAGTCCGCCCACTCTGCAAAGAGCGCCCACCCCCCACTTTTGGCTCAATTTTCTATATAGGGTCAAAGTTTACTCGAATGAGCGCCCACCCTCGCGCTATAGCCTCGTGCTTCGTGTAACAGGCGATAGAGCGCATTAGTGAGATGTTCCAGCGTATCTGAGGTAAGAACCTCTTTGCAGCAAGTCTCTATTAGTCTGTGTATCCGTATCTATGGTGTCCATGTGTGTTGCCTGGCTTGCCTGGGCTGACGACGGCCCCGCGGCCTCCACCGGCTGGACCTCAGCCAGCGCTTGGCGGCAGCGAAGACGACGTGGTGAGCGGTGATGTTGCTAGTGACTCCAGCGATGTAGATGTGCTGGGAGGGCTTTGACTCACGCGCGCTTGCTGCTCGATCGCTGCTATTGCGCTAGCTACTTGTGTACGTAAACAAAGGTGGGCGCTCTTTCAAGGTTGAATGCGGAAACACTCGAAAGAGCGCCCACCCCCCTGTTTGGTGAGAAAGTAAGATGCAGCGCCCATGGGCGGACTTTCGCGAGAGTACGGTATATACGTGTTGGTACAAAGTGACCCTTTTAGTCGCAAACAATATACCATCCAGCGTGAATGCTGTGTTCATAATATTGATACTGTAATCATACTGTGATTGGAAAAGTAGAGATATAAATATTTTACTAGACATGTATATACCTAAGGAATGCACTTAGTGCTAATGTGAATGAGCTTAACAGTTCTGCCTCTCCAATTAAAGACATAAGACATGCACATAAGTCTAGGTGTAAGACTCGATTTGAGATCATCCGTGAGAATTAAAACTCTATTGCAAATCCTCACCATTCTCTCGGACACCAAAACAGAGGATACCCCCTCTTCCATTCAGAAAACAGCCAAGATGCTTGGACAGAAGCTAAGAGGGAAGGACAAAAGAGATGGTAAGGATATGCAAATGGCAGCCACATTTCTTTGGAACACAGCTGCAAGTGTACAAGTGGTAGATGGGTGGTGTCTCTCAAGGAGGTGATTCAATCAACATGTACTGTAGAGACAAGAATGCTAATTCAATCACATCCTGGAGAGGTGTACATTTCCCTTAGACTAGCCTCATTCCCAGGCCCGCGCGCCGCTTCGGTTGCACGAAAGAACGCGGAGGGCCTGGTATGTTTGGGTGAAGGCCTGGGAGATCTGGTCAAGTGCGATGACGTCAGGTAGACAGATGGTAGACACACGGGGGGCAGTGCCCAACCGTTAAAATACCTGTTTCGCGTTGATCCATCCCTGGCATTGTGAACAACGAACGGTATCGATCGTCTGCCTTGCGAACACTCTGATATCCAGCCATTGGACAGACAGTACAACACAGGACATCGAGATTCTTCTACCGCCCTCCGTGTGTCTACCATCGCACGTGACCAGATCTCCCAGGCCTTCCCCTGCCGTATTTCATACTGGAAGCGATGAAATACTGTCAGTGGGAACGGCCTGGGAACGAGGCTAAACCCACATGTGAACAAAAATTGGGGAGAGCCTGAGATACTTTGTCATGTGAGAAACATCACACTTAATTGCATGTGGGTGAACATTTCGTTGTATACTAAGCTTTTACATGTATACCAATGTGCGTAGTTTCAATTTGAGCCTGTTTTATAGCTGACAGCATCATCACGTTGCCCCGTACTACACAGCAGCCGCATTTTTCCTGCTAAAAGACTCAGGAATCGCACCAGGTGCTACATGTAGCTGAGACGTAAAGATGGCTGTTCCATGGCCCCACTGAGAAGTGGCCAAATTGCACACCAAAACCACCCTTCTCCAGGTTGCTATGAATCACTCTCGATGCTTACTATTTGCAGAGACTGCCAAAAAGCACGGCTACCGTCAATCTCCATGCAACTAACAGTTGACTGCTCAATGAACCGGCTTCACACTGATATTTGAGGTTAATGTACCCATGCTCAAGTGATTTCTCTCTACCATGATGTAATGAACTGGCTGTGTCAAACAACTATTTTGACCTTGCTCACATTCAGCAACTTTTCATTCTAAAGTATCTCATTGCCTAAACCAGCATCTAAAATTACATGCAGCTTGCTGACGGTTGCCAATGCAGTGCATCACCCAGTAATGTACAATTGCACCTAAATTGGCTGAAGCCGTACCGAAGTGGGAGAGGTAACATTAATGATGCCATGTCTACAAACTCATATCTCCGAGTTGATCTGTGCTGGGAAGTTCGAGGATCTAGCCTGCTAGACTAACAAACAGGTAGCATGGTACATGCATTGAGAGATACAATGATACAATGACATGGTCACAAAGTGCATACCTTTTGTAGTGCCTCAATGGCATCCGGTATGTGTCTAAATAATGTATGAAACTGATCTTGGCTGTACCCAATCTTGTCAAACTCATTGTACCTGCAGCAATTAAGATATGGTCTGCTAATACAAACACTGTGCAGTTCATTCACACATTGCCTTATTCTAGTCTCACGGGCCAGCCGTATTTCAATTCCGGTGGATGGAGCGAGAGGGGAATATGTCTGCACGCTATGTTTTATGTGAGCATCAAAATTCAAAATTTGGTTGTCTGCAGTTGTACAAGGCAAGGGAAGATATGCTTCTTCAGCCACATAAAGGAAAAAGTCTCTGTGCTACTCCATACTAGGTAAACAGGAACGATTATGTAAGTGGGACAATTCTGTAAATGCACGCTGCTAGAACACAGGTATGAGTCACAGTTCTGTGGGGCATCTGATACTTGCCTTTGACTACTATCACAAATCGATGGCTGCCATCAGTGCTAGGCTTGTCTGGGCGAACAGCAAGAGACATAACTTCTTGTGAGCTACCAGTCGCGATCCAATCTGGGGACTACAGATGTGCTGTCTGACAAACTTCCCGAAGAACACTCTGATCGACACAGTTCGAACTGGTTCGAGTGACCTCGTAATGTAAACACAAACCAACCCGATCCGCTCTATAGGACCACCAAATTCCATCAAACTGGACCTGACCCAGAGCACTCCCGCCCCACGAATAAACACAATCAAACCCGGAGACGCCATCTTCTAGCTCTATTATCAACTTCGACCCAGAGCCACACCTACACTGTACACTCGCATGGCATAGTGTAAACACACCTTCCAGATCAATCTGCGTCGAACTGGAGCGACTCCGCCCTTCTCGGTCTGTAGTGTTAGGCCTGCTACTGCACCGGTAAAGAACTTCAGCAATCCATCTCAGGGCTTTTATGGAATTACCTCTGCTCAACCCAGCGACGTGGAGATCAGCATCATATTCACCAACAGGGAAGGGCTGTAGCTTCTTGCGTTGCAGCTATCTAACTCCATCTATTACCTGTTGACCTTATACCCAATGCTTTGAAATTCCGAGTGGTTCCAGCAGGGCAATGGCTAGGACCAGGGCAGGCACTGAATGCGCATCCGTGTCCATTACCTACATGTATATTCTAAGTATGCACTTCCTGCCTGACCAATATCCACTTTGAACATATTATTTTTAAACAAGCAGGTAAAATACGCAAATTATGCTAGTCTCACATAGTCACTTTGGCCCTCTTCTGGGGGTTTGCTTGTGGCTGGATATAGAGGTGGGAGGGAGGAAGGGAAAGTGAGGGTATTAGTCATTCGGACTCATGGGTTTACAGAAAATTTGAAAAGTCAGTTTCCCAAACCTGGTCTTTGGAAGGAGCGTCGTCATGTAACGCCCGTTTCCTGACGAGAGGCATGTTTGGACGTTAGCTGCAGAGAGGTACTCGTGGTCTAAGGCACTCCAAATCTCCGAGTGTGAGTGCTGGAGCTAGCTAGAGGCACAAATGTTTCGGTTTTCCCGCGGAACGCAACACTTTTGCGCATGCTTGAAATATTGAAATTAGCTATAATTATGACCTTTAACCTTTGTAAAATTAGGAGTTCAACTCGTGCAGAGCAAAGTAGAATAAATTTACCCATTGCAGCCATTATGCCGGATAACAGGCGCATCCAGGGTCCAGAAGCAAGCCATTGTCCGCTGCTGTATCTCAGAGAGGAGGAGAAACCCTCTGGTAAACCCCTGGTGAGCTCATAATTTAGCAGATTGTTCAAGCTTGATCATGCTGGTTGGGTATTAATCAGCAATTTACTCTACTATTTGTGCCCAGCTGAGGTCAGATGGATCACGTCAGGATGGGAGGAAAGCAAACGAGATTCGCCCAATGTGTACGTTTGTCAATGTCAATAATATTATTGTACATGTAGTTGGGAGGAGCCTGAATGAGCCCCATACTGATGTCTTTGATAGACTGACATCAGAGTGTGCATGCATCGTACAGTGAACCTGAAAATATAGCCAGCGTAGGCCCAGCTAGTCTGCAGTAGTGTAGGCTCGCCTATTATCGCCGCTTCCAGTCCATCAGTTTCACTGTGCATCCATAACGCTGTTAATAGTTGACTAAACCGTGAGCGATCTTTAGGGAAATCCCCTACAACTGTACCACAGCGTAATCTTTAACCTAGCTCCTCCTCAGCAGGAAGGCTGAGCCAGATTGGGCCCTAGCCTCGTTCCCAGGCCGTGTAGGAGAAACGGCCTGGCAACTTACACGAGTTCGAACTGTTACTTCCGCTTCCAGAGAGTTGGCAGAACCAATCAGATTTTAGAATGTTGTCACATGACAACAGTGAACCGAATTGCAGTTGAAACATCGCAGTCACGCCCATTGATCGCAATAGTCCATCGCTCAGTCGCGCTAGTGTAGGCGCTCAGCATGGCTTGCCTTCCATCGTAGAACCTGCAACAAACAGTTGCTTCTACGGCAGGAAAGGACCGTTTTCAGCTGGTGGAAATATCAGAAGTACCGTAATCTCTCGAAAATACGCCCATGGGCGATGAACTTAGTGGCTGCTCAAAGAGGAGGATGGGCGTATTTTCAAGGACCCCTCTCCCGAAAATAGGCCCACCCTTGACTCGAAAGTAGGCCCACCCAAGTACATGCTTAAATCAACAAATTTACAAGAGCCATACTGCAACAGTCATTCTATCAAGGCTTTACTACCGGTACTTGCTACTTCTTCTGGAGTTTCTTAGTGAGCAGGGACAATCTCTTCGTGTGAGTAGCTGCAGGAACAGGAAACAAGACACAGCAGGAGTGCTTGAATGACGTGGAGGGTGCATACCATCTTCGGGACTTGCTGCTTCCGAGAGAAATCCGTAGTCTGCTAGTGCTACGCTAGGCGATTGCACACACGAAGACACAATCATGCAATGCACAGCCCGTGCACGGTCTCATGTCATGCACTCATGCACAGCTGATTATGCAATGGCATACCGTGTTTTTCAGGTTGCTTGCTTCGTCCAAACTCGGAATGCAAAACTGCAAAGTATCACGTGACTTGAATCCACCAATAGAATCCAAGTTGTCACGTGACAACTTGGATTCTATTGGTGGATTCAAGTATCACGTGACTTGAATCCACCAATAGAATCCAAGTTGTCACGTGACAACTTGGATTCTATTGGTGGATTCAAGTCACGTGATACTTTGCAGTTTTGCATTCCGAGTTTGGACGAAGCAAGCAACCTGAAAAACACGGTACAACATAATGAAATTCATTTGAATTAGTACTGCAATTACCAGCTTAGTCCCACCTCTTTGACAGTAATACCCATGCTCAGTTGTCATGATGGACAATGCTAGCATGCATCATTTAGAACGTGCTAATGACATCATCACTGGAGTCCAGCAAAGCTAGTGTTTCTACCACCATATAGCCCCAATCTCATGCCTCTTGAGGAAGTGTTTGCTAAAGTCAAAGGAGTGTTGAAGGCAAATGATGGTGCCTACCTTGCATCATCAAACCCTGAACTAATTGTAAGACTAGCATTCACTACAATCACACAAAAAGACTGCTTGGGTTATATCAAACATTCTGGATACATGTAAATTATATGACTATACTTTTACTGATGTACACATATCATCTATAAACCATAGACAAATATGGGGAGACATAGAAGTTTTACAAGTATACTATTTCTTATCTTCAGTAGACGCATAGAATCTACTAGATCTCCCCTCTGTTCTTCATACTCTTCCTCTCTTAGGATATTTTGATCTAGCAACTGACGTAGTTCACTAAGCTGTTGTAGATATATATTTACTACGCAATTCCGCCCTCTTCATTGGAGACAAGGTTTCAGATTCAGCACGACTTGGTGTAAGTGTTTTACATAACGTATTCATGACGGTCATCATTTGCCCCATTACACTCTTATGCTCATTTGCCGATTCACTCTGCTGTCGTTTGGCATGTTTGTCTCGACCAAACATGGAGGCAGCAAGGGCTTTATCCAGGTCTGTATGAATGCCGGTAGCCAGCATCTCCGCCCACAGTTTAATCTGAAAGCGAGAATACTTATCCTGATGCTTTACTTGCAGTTTCTGCTCGTACTCTTCAACCAAAGCCTTTTTGTTCTCAGCATTTGTTTTAGCTCTCTTTGTTACATCTCCAGTACAATTAATAGTACCTCCAATGTCTTCATGGCTCACTTTCGCTGACCCACAGCTGACTCTGCAGCAGCAATACCCATACACCATAAAATGATCTTTTCGCCTTTCGCTACCATTGCCCAAACATCATTTAAATCAAGACGATTGTTTATTGACATTTTCTTACACTGAATAAAGTAACCTACTTCAATGTTGTCAGGTTGGGGCAGTAGGTCTCCATATTGTGACGCAAGAGCATGTTTTAGTTTATCCGGTGTGTCTGTGTCAGTTGATACTCCACGAACTTTAAACTCTTTCTTATTAGTGGGATTGAAGATTTTTTGAGATAGAAGTCTGTTGCTGAAGCGGTGGTGGGCTGATACGGAAATAATGGTTGACTTGACACTCCAGGTTGAGTTTGGATGGGGGTGGAAGGCTGCCCTCCACCAGCACCAAGGGTAGATATCCCCCCTGCCAGCAATAATTGTAGTTAGCCATCTTCTATAGGAAGTGAAGTAGCTATAGCTACATTCGCTATACACCACAAATGACACAAGTACATATGCATGCAAATCACTGAGAAGCTGAACACAGATCACAAGTGTATCAGCTTGAAACACTTGTATTTGAAGGCACAGTAGCTGTGCACCCATGCACCACACATCTCACAGTAGACGGTCTTTGCTGTGCAAGTTGGCTCCCTAGCATGGCAGATAGTGTCTGAATCATTTCGAAATCGAGCAGGCAACTGGCGTTGTCGTTTGGGACAGGAGAAACATGGTTCACTGCTTGACTCCTGCTCTCCGGAGGAAGATGCAGAGTCTGAGCTCGAGTCAGAATTCGCAGCCAGGAGTTCAAGTCTTGGGCACGTAATCGGCTTCTTTTGTGTCAGAGCTGCAGGCTGACCTGAACCTTTCTTCAGCTTCCTAGTTTTCTCTTTCTCCACCTCCTTGCGCTTCTTGACTTCCTCTTTCTCCACTGCTTTCTTCTTCCTGGCTTCTTCCCTCGCTGCCTTCTTACGTCTGTTAGCTTCCTCTTTCTCTTCCCTCTTACACTTTCGCTCTTCCTTTTTCCTTTCTTTTTCTTCAGCCAATTCCTTTCTTCCTTTCCTTCTCTTTAAGCCGTGCAGTGTACTCATTTGCTGTCAGTTCCCTCGCTCCAGTGATGCGCTTGGTATGCTTCTGCAGTGCCTTCTGATGGTGGTGCAAGGATGTCAGCAAAATCAACTGGAACCAATCCAGCTGCAACGAGGATTTACAATTGGGGATGAAGACTGTGGTGTAGACGTGGCTGTAGGGTGCATGTGATTAGGTCGTCCTGTATGACTGTCACCTTTCCGAGAACACCACTGAGAAACTGTAAGGGAGGGGGAGACTGCAGGGAAGGTACTGTCACTGTCTTCAGTAGATGTATTCAAGGCACTGGACTGTGGACAAGAAGAAGAAGCCTTCCCAGAGCCTTTAGCAATAGCCCAGGCAAATGCTTTTTGTCATTGTACTTGTGAGAGGGAACCCACGCTATACCATGTAGATGAGGTACGACTGAAGGGCATCCTCTTCCTCAGCTGTGAGAACTGTGCTAGGACCAGGCGTTGGACCAGGCGTTGTGCCATGCTGTACCCTCCGGTCATCCAACGTCTTACGCAGCACTTTGAACTGGGTTGCGGCAGCGCTGATGGTCGGTTCCTTCTTTTCTACAGCCTGCATCGCTGCCACCATGTCATCATCACTCCACTGTTTACGCGGCTTTCCACCTGTTGCAAGAGCCGTGGCAACCACGACCTCCAGGACCACAGCACCAAGTGCCCCCTAAACGTTGAACATATTCAGAGGTAATCATCAACTCTGCCAGAAAAACAAAAGTTGCAATCTACTGACAATCCAAAAGTGAAGTTAGCTAGTCTGCCCGCTCCCTACAAGTCTCCTCCAAACTGCCCTTGGCCAGAAAACTCTCAGTCGTAGTATGCCTGTACTCTTATCACCTTGCTCCGGAAAGATGAACAAAACCCACTGCGTCCAAATTCAGCCCAATCCAGCCATTTTGCCTGCTGTGTGGGTGTTACTGTGATGGGTAGTATGGCATGCGTGCACACCTTAAAGTTACAGGATACTTGTGCACACACCGCGCAAAGTGTATTCAATTTGGAATTGCATGCTGAATTTTGTAACCAAAATCGTGGAACTTGATGGTCAACATATGGATGTGCGCTGTCACAAGCTGCAGGGAATGGCGGACGCTTTTATGGATACACTGTATAGATGTCCAAAAACAAGCAGTTCAGTTCACCAAAAAGCAGATTTTCTCAAGCGAGACAGCAGATAGATTTGCCAAGGACTAAGCTATCAAAAAAGCTTCCATCATGCCCTTTGTATGACCTTGATGAAACTGCCATGTGTGGTCACAATCTGATACGCAAAGTGAGCTAAGCATTCTGAGAGGTAAGCTTCCCCTGCCAGTGAGCTTCACTACCATGCAGCAATGTGGATGCTACCTGGAAATAAACACATTTGGACTGTCAGTGCAGTCAGAATCCTTATGAATGTTTACTTTTGTAGCTAAAACAACGCGAGACGTGTGGTTGTTGTCAGTTTGCAATGGTATGTAGTAGTGTCAATCAGGCTTGTCCCCAAGACCGTAATCATCCATACTCCAGCTTGAGACTGCAGAGTTATATTCATGCATATCTGTTGATGTTGTCCCGCAGTTCTGAACACTGGAGTCAATCCCCGTGCAACTGGTTCGGCCTACGTTGAGCTGACGAACACAAAGATATTATGTACAATGTGAGTTACCCATAATGAGTGTATAAATGATAAGAGCCAGTGATAGCTTGGGAACCCCCTGTCAAGGAGTTAGATTAATGCAGATTACTAGAGATTACTATAGATTACTGGAGATTACTGTAGATTAATGTACGAAAGCTCACTCTTCTTTTGCGAACTTCGCCAGCGCTTGCGTGAATATCATTTGGACAACATATTTGTCCTATTTTATTGTTGGCCTTTTGAGGGGCTAACGGGACAGCACCCCGGGGCATCTAGGCCCATCCGCCTGGCTCAGCGGAACCAGAGGATTGGCCTGTGAAGGACAGCCCGTGAGGGCACCGCCCAAGGGAACCCCCCAAGAAGGCCAATCCTGTGAGCACTTGTTCAGAGCACATCCGTGGCATGTGAAGATAGAAGCCGGGGGCCAGAAATATTATTATTGAATTTAGGGATACAGTGGCCCACTGTGATCCCAAGGGAAAAAACCCACCAGCACGGGAGTGGGAAAAAACCTAAGTTAAAGTGAACCGGCGAACACAAACAAGAGCAATGGTGAAAGGTAGTGTGGCAGAACATTTGACAGCACCAATGAATACTGAAAAATAATAGTTTGAGAATTAAACATAAACATGGCAAACATACGTGGTCAAAGTCAATGTCTGAGGGAGATGCCGCGGCTCTTCTGTGTGATGGTGCTGGCCGCCTTGTGGATCATGGAAGTAGTTGGCCGAATGTAACTCCTGTAGGCGCGGCTCCTCCACCGTCCAAGGCGCTTGATGACTTTTGCTGGCACACCTGCTTGGGCTGCGGAGGTTGCCGCCCCTATGCGGAAACTGTGGGTGTTGAATGACTGCGGATTGAGTCCAGCTCGCTGGATCTGGCGGCGAAGCAGATACCGGAAATGCAGCTGGGTGAGCCGTTTACCGGTAGCCAGGCGGAACAGCTGTTCCATTCGGGGGTGATGAGGCTTCCTGCACTTGAGGTACTTAGTCATTGCTGTGTGGGGGCAAGTGGGTCCCTTGAGCCGTGGGAGGATGACAAGCTGGCCTTTGCCGGACTTGTCCGTTTTCGATTGCTTCAGGGTTAGGTGAAGGGAGGTGCTAGTCCACCTCAGGTCAGCGAGTGTGGTGCAGGACAGCGGGTCGAACCGGGCAGCGGCCGGGGATGTGAACTCGCTAACCCGTAGGAGCCCATGAAATGCTACGCAGAAGGCCGCGATGAGCATACGGCGGTCTTGGTGCAGGATGCGCCTGTCCGTGCGTGTGACCTGAAGGAGGCGACGAAGAATGTTGGTGGTAATGGGCTCGCGGAGAGCGGGTGGTCGAGTGTGGGCCCTAGTTGCCCCCCGCTTGACCAAGGCCAGAAGAGGGTTCTTGCGGCAAGGGTCACGGTAGCCATACTCCCGGTGCCAGGAGGCGATGGCCGACAGGTAGACCTTGATCGTTGGAGGGGCCAGCTGGCGCAAGCTGAGAGCCGCTGTGAAATAGGTGATAGTCCGCTGGGTAGCAGGGAGTGCTGTGACCTTATTTAGACGACAGAAGGCTTGGAACTGGTGGATGCCGGACCTGTAGCTTGCCCTGGTGGAATGCGTCAAAGACATGTGTACGAGCTGTCGTACATGTGTCGTCAGAGGGTGGTGAGAATGCCAGGGGTCGGAGTGGGGTGAGGGTCGGCCTGTGGGGACAGAGAGAAGAATCGAGTAAATTGCCGACGAGAGATGGCATCAGCTATGGCATTGGAGCATCCGGGGAGATGCTTGATGGTGACATGGAAGTTTCCTGTGGCAGCGGTCAGGAAAAGCCTGCGGAGGAGTGCCATTAGGAGTGGTTGCTTAGCGCGTCGATTCTGCCATGCCAGCACAATAGCCTGGTTGTCACAGAAGAATTGTATGCGTTTTCCTACCCAGAGGTGCCCCCATGTGAGTGCTGCTGCTACAATGGCAAACAGCTCTTTCCACTGGATAGAATAGGAAGCCTGGCGGGCATCCCAATCGTAGTGGAACCAGGAACCTTTGAAGTAGGCTCCGCAGCCGAGGTGTCCAGCAGCATCAGTGAACAGGTCCATGTCTGCAGCGGTGATGGTTGCCGGGTCAATAAACTTGGCCGTGCCGTTCCAAGTTGGCAGAAAGGTCTGCCACCAGGCGATGTCGGCACGGGCATCGGTGGTAAGGCGAATGTGGTGATGGAGCTGGGTCACGGTTGTACTGAGCATGATTAATCGGCGGAGGAACAGGCGGCCTGCGGGCACCGCCCGTGCAGCAAATGAGAGCTTGCCGATCAAGGAAAGCAGCTCTCTCTTCGTGGTGTTTGTGCGGGTTGCCCACAAATCCAGCAGATGCAGGATCTCCCGCAATTTCTCTGGGGGCAGGCGAATCTCCTGTCGAATGGAGTCAAGGATGAGGCCCAAGAACGGCAATATTGTGGTTGGGCCATCAACCTTCTCCATGGCAACTAGTGCTCCCAGCAGGGCAGCAACGTGGAGGAAGCAGTGGAGGTGTTGGCCACATTGGGGGGAGGAGGGTGGACCGGCCAGAAAGTAGTCATCAAGGTAGTGGATCAAGGCAGATATCAGATAGTTGTGTTGCAGGATCCACTCAATTGCGGTAGCGACCTCATTGAACAGGAATGGGGCTGAGCGAAGGCCAAAGGGGAGACAGGTATCAAAGTAGAAACCCTCCTTCCAGTGCATGCCCAGCAGTTCCCAGTCAGCTGGGTGCACGGGCACCATCCGGAAAGCAGACTTCAAGTCCACTTTTGCCATGAGTGCTCCCTTTCCTAACCGCAGCAAAATTCGAATGGCATCATCAATAGAAGTGTAGTGAAGCGAGTAGTCTTCTTGTGCAATATAGTCATTAATGCTGCGGCCTGCAGGGGCTGACAAGTGTAAGATCATCCGCCACCGACCGTCCTTCTTCGGTACCGCACCGAGACCGGAGCAGTGGAGGTTGGGGAACGGTGGTTCCTGGAATGGACCGCGGATGCGTCCAGCAGCACACTCTTTCGCTAGTTCAGCATCGATAGCTTCTGGGTGGGTGAAGGCAGAGGGTAAATTGCGGGCTTGGGTTGGGCACCGCGGGCCTGTGTAACCCAGCCTTACCCCATGGCGGAGACCGTCGAGCAGCCTGGCAACCCAGGCATTGTCAGGGTGATTTTGCAACTCGTGTGCAAATTGCGCATGTCGTAGAGGCGTGCAAGGTTGCCAATCAAGAGGAGTGGGTGTCAGAGGAACTACGGATCGACGCTCAAGGTGAGCGTGTCGTCGGTGTGTGTGAGCTCGGCGGAGCTCACCAGGTGCCCTTGGCGGGGTGTGCCCCGTTGCAGCCAGGGACCCAGCAGCGGTGGGAGAATTTGCACTGGTCATCCCGGGGGCATCTTCCCGCGTTGTAACGGCGGCAGATCTCTGCGCCTGTGGCGTCATGGGAGACATGTGGTTCGGTGAAGGGTCGTGGGGGCCCAGGCCGCACAGCGGGCGGCCGGCCATCACGAAAGGGCTGGGGGTTTTCCCGCGAGGGTGGGGAGGTAGGGTGGACATACTCACCCCTCTTGATCTTCCGCTGGATATCACGAGAGATTACTGGAGACAGCTGGAGTTCTTGCTAAGAAAGTTATGCAACAGCAAGGGATACAGGAATATACTTAGTGTATGAACAGTACCCCAATTACCGGTGTATATGTTCCGCGCAATTTAGGAATTACACAATCTCGAGATTGCGCTGCGCATTCTCGGAATCCTGAAATTGCGTGCCAATCTTGAGATTGCGTAAGACATTTGCGCAATCTCGAGATTGTGCAGCATGAGTGCGCTATCTTGAGATTACACAAAAGCTACACGTGCGCAATCTCGAGATTGTGACTGGAAAGGTAGCCCCGTGCCCAGCCTTCTCACCCCAGCGTTTGTCGCTCGCAGTTCACCCCAGCTATTAGTACTGCAAGCAACAATCGCTGGGGTGCGAAGGTCTGAAGAATGAGGCTACTAGACTAAGTACTGGCTTAGGTGAGTCAAGTCAAAGAGAGCAGAGCAGCCATTATTACAGCGCTTACAACTTCGTCCCGGGCCCACGGTAAGCGACAGTGGACAACGGCTTGGTCAGAATCGTCGTCGATCTTTCATGTGATCTGTACTGTCATTCTGCCAAAGACAGCAACAAGCACGACGAGCGGCAGCCAACTAGCAGACATGAAGTTCGCAGATTCTGCACGCGCAATGTCGAGATCGCGATCTCAAGATTGCGCAATCTCGAGATTGTGCAAGACCTTTGCACAATCTCGGAATTTTACTGCGCTATCTCGAGATTGGCACACAATTTCCGAATTCCAAGAATGCACAGTGCAATCTCGAGATTGCGCAAATTCCTAAATTGCACGGAACATATACGCACAAAACAGAAACATGGTATACCACCTAAGTGCATAGAGTGAGGAATAAGACAGTGCATTCGTAAATGTAGAGGGAGTTGTCATAATTATTAGTTGCATATAATAGGAATGTGTATCCGCATCATGCCTCATGCACACTGCTTGCGTACGTGAGACCTGACCACTTGCTTACGGGTATCTTGTATGTATCAGTGTTCTTGCTAGGCCTCTACCTACCTAAGGGCACTGTGCCCTTTGGGCTTCTAATGTGCCCTTTGTGGTCTGGTCTAAAAGCACAATGTGCCCTTTGCCAGCCCTTTGCATGTTGATTAGTTTTAGCAACCACTTGAAAGTTGAAATACATGGCTTCATAAGGCTACTGACCTGTATGAATCTCATATGTGCCCCTTTCTGGGAGAACACTGGTATGTATGTAGGTACATACATACGTACATACATGCATAGATAGTGTTAGTCTCGTGCCCAGACCACACCCCCTCACCGGGAGAGACGGTCAGGTGAACGAAGTCGAATTTGTTGGGCTTATTACCGGAATGTGGTAAGGACCAATGAGATTGCGAGATTGTTAATAATTACGTAGTAATCACTTTGAATACTCACAAGCTGGAGAAGACAACGGCCAAGAGCCTTTGCCATGCCAGTTTGCCCTTAGCGCTTGACTGTGTAAGGCAATGCTATGTCGTGGCGACAACTTCGAAGACTTTTGCGCTCGATTGTGCTAGATTGTGCTAGTTGAGAGCTTTGGAAGTGAGGTCAGTAAAGGGATCAGGTACAACGAAAGGGCCCCTCTGGGTTCAAGCTAATGCTGGTCCTAGCCCTGAGGGGCCATTCTTCATATTTTATGCCAGTAAAGTGCCTGATATACTCGTGGAGCAGCCTAATCTTCTTCAGTGGATCTCCCTCTGAGGCAACTTCTTCATTGGTCACAATGCGGAGAAACGTTCCAAACCATTGACATGACATTAGGTTATGCAAACGGACTAACTTACCTTTTGATGAGCCCAAGGCCTTGCGGTAATTTCGCACTCCATGAATGCCGAGCAGGATCAATGATCCCAGGAATGATTTGCATTCCTTTTTTGTGAGTTCTTTTCTCATGAAAAGGGTATATCGGTTTTTCTTGTGTTCTTTCCTGGACTCAGCATATGCTAGAGTACACCGAATAATCCTTTCCATTACCTTGTCATCAAAAAACAACTCGAGTGCAGATACTTCGGTATTTGAGGCCCAGGTTGACGACATGGAAGGACTTCATTCCCTTCTTTGAAGCCAGTATCCTTTGAGAGAATAATGACAGCATTTCTTGGGCAAAACGTATGGCCAGCTATCATCTTCCACACTGGCTTCTTTCATCTCGGCCTCCATTTCTCCCACCTTGACCTTCGGTTCTCCCTGTTCGGCCTTGGCCTCTGTTTCTCCCACCTTGACCTTCGGTTCTCCCAGTTTGACCTTGGCCTCTGTCTCGACCTTCGGTTCTCCCAGTTTGACCTTGACCTCTGTTTCTCCCACCTTGACCTTCGGTTATCCCAGTTTGACCTTGGCTTCTTCCACGGCTTGATTTACAGCCTCCTCATGCTCTTGCACCTCCTTTTCCTCCACGCCCTGCTTTGCCACCATGGTGCATTCCATTTCTTGTCATCATCCCCTCCACCTGCTTGATCATCCTCATCATGTGCATCACTACTGACTTCGGCATCAGATTTACAAAACTCTAGTCCACTCATACAGGGCCGTTTGAGTGGAGGGTAAACATCATCATCTAGAAGAGGAGCAGGATGAGGACAAGTACTGATTTCATTCTCTGATTCAGTATCCGTTTCACCTTGATTTTTGCCCCCCTCATCAGATGAATCACCAGAGAAAAGTTCATTATCACTAAGCAGACTATGACCAGAAAGACTTGTAAAGTCTTCATCCGAGAAACTACTTATGCAGCTTCCCTCGTTACTGCTCTCTCCATCAGACAGGCCAGACGTTCAGCATTTGACTGCTAATCGCAAGTTTGAAACTAATGCTCCTCCTGGAAGCTCCCCGGATGAAGTCAACAGAAGTGATGGTTCGCTTATGGGAATTTCGAGCTGGATTGGGAATGGCAGTCATCACTGCTAAAAGCTGTATAAATGTACAAACAAAACTTGTCATGAACATGTCAACAACGGCAAGTACACACTTGATGTCCCCAATTGCTTTCAGCATTTCCAAACAAATTTGTGTCACCAAAATGCGAATGCTAAAATTACCGGTACAGCTTCTTTAAACGTACAGAAGGACCTCTGTCAGTTTGTTGGTCTTCAGGTGCGGAGCCACTCATAACATACAAATGGGGATCACAGAGACATCGATTTTACAAGTAGCAACAGCGAGCTCTCAAAGAATCCACCATCTCCACTGTGCCAGATGACATCGCCACCTTTCTGCAGCTTCTGCTAGCATTTTTTTTCTCCCACAATTGCAAGGTAAATTTTGTAAAGCTTGATGCAAAATTCAATTCGGAATCATCAATTTTGACATAATTTGAGTGCCACAAATTTAGAGTGCTTATGGTACTTTCCGCGGTTAGTGCTTTCACTGTATTTTCAAGGGTGGGACGGGGACTGTGATAGCCTTGTTCCCAGGCCTTCTGCACCTCCAGTTTTTGATCGCTTGCAGTATGCAAAAACGGAGGGGAAGATGCGGAAGGCCTGGGAATGAGGCTAGACTGTGAAGCATTGATTCCGGTCGAACCATCACAACCGCATACTGGCCTGTCTGGCTTGTTTCTGGTCTCGTCTCCAGGCCCTCTCCTGTTCTGCATGCGTACTTTGTCGTTGAACTGAGTGAACAAACACGGGAGAGGGCTTCGTACCACTCGATTTGTGTACATGGATCACAAACCACAAAGATCATTACGTAAGGTGGACTCGGTTTCAAAAATTTTGGCACCATACCCACGTGATTAGGTCAGCACTAACAAAGTGTTGATTACGTGCTGTATAAAGGGCACCCTGCAAATTGGTTATCAGCGTATTCCCAACTTCATTACCGTATTTCTGCAAATAGACGCCGCGGCATTTATTGATTTCGTTGTACAGTTTGGTGCGGTGACTATTTGAGGGCTGTGTTTATTACTTTGGGCAGTATGACCGCGCCACGTACACATCATCCCTAGCTAGCTCCCCGTCGAATTGCGTTGACAAGCTGGTGAGAAGGTCCGTATGGCTCTTACCAAATTCGGTCGAGAAACACACAAAACAACAACTCACAATGGGCAAGATTCGGCAAGTGCGGTCTGCGGCTGGAGCACTGTGCGCTTTGATTAGCCGTCGCTTTGCGACAAAGTGATATACGTGGGACGAGGATGATGGTGCCTTTGCGGGATGCATATGGAGGGGGATGACGACGAACTCAAGGACTCAGACTGTCTTCCTCGACTGTTAGGAAGATGTACAAAGTGTCCACGTATGTTGTATCGTCAAACTTTGCGCACGTACATGCTAGCCCGCTGCGGCGTTTCTTTTAGGGCGGCGTTTATTTCACTCAGCACCTCCAATTGTGTGACGTTTATGTTTATTCGAGGGTGGTGTCTATTTGCAGAAATATGGTAAACGTTCTCAATCTCCTTGCTAATCAGGAGATACTTTGGTACCATGGGTGTCCATATTAGAGGTACTTCAAGCTAATTCCAGACCTATGTCTCTAGCATAGGAATGAGACTTGAAGAGAAGGGACATTATACAGCTGCTTTTAATTTATTCCCTCCATAGTTTTGGGCCAAAGGAGAGTCCAAGAAGAGATGAGTTTGTTCCCCAGGTACGTACATAGTAGTACTGGAAATTTTGCATATTGATTATTGTGAACTGATCATGATATGTATAGGTAATCACATGGGTTCGAGTGTGATTTGAGAATAATTGCACGAGCACAAAGTAATTGCACTAGCGATAGCGAGTGCAATTTATGCCTGTTGTGATTCCCAAATTGCACGAGAACGCATGTGATTACATATACTTCCAGGCTTGGCATGGTTGAAAGGTAGCGACATGAGTGATAAGCCATGCACCAGCCACAAAGCGAGCGCGAGCAAACTAGACGTAGAGCCGATGAGTGAAAGTCGCGAACTGCACGTACTCCATTATCATGTTTCAATAATGTACATGGGAAACCCTGGTACGCAAGCGCAGTTGATAGAAACGTACTGTAGGTCACGTGACAAATCTGTATTAGTATCATAGGGCACGCAAGAAATTGTACAGTACGTCACGTGTGCTACAGCAAATCTGTGATAGTTTCATACTCGTCGTGTGTCAGAGACTAGCTGGTACTGGTACTGACTACCTTTTGGGCTCCTGTAGAGGGCTGACTTACATCTCGATACTTCCGGAAGTCTAGGTTGAACTGGTTCGTATACTCGGGCATCCCATTTGAAATGGACCGTACAACTGCCAGATATCGGCGTGACTCTGCCTTGGGCTTGGTACGCAGGCCTTCTCGCCCAAGCGTTTGTAGCTTGCCGTAGTTACGCGAAGGGTTGGCAACCAGAAATGAAAATATTGTCGCCATGAGCAAGCTATGGTAACGCGCATTCGCTACGTTCATTGGTAGAGGAATGTGCAACGAAATTCCAGTTTCGTCTGATAAAATCAGTATCACCATAGTACCAAGCTATACCAGAATTTAACATATCACTCGTTTGTCGTCTTCGGCATTGTTACTTGTGCTTCGCACTCGTAACAATACTACGGCAACAAACTCGTGAAATTTTCCGGTATAGATAATTATGATGATACTTATACAATATTGGCTATATCGATCGATGTTTAGGCAAGCATTATTGATATTGATATTGATTAGGTAGATTGACAATAATAATGAACAGAATGGCAGAGAAAGTGAAGTTGCAGGGACGCAAAATGAACCACAGTGCTCGAAAGACCTCTCTAGAAACCTTGTGTCGAGCTCAGTTCCAGGACTCAGAGGTCAGAGGTCATGCAGTTTTCTGGCCATCACAGTGTTGCTAGTGTGTACTCCTGCAAAAAGCCATGCATGGAATAGCAGAGGAAGATGTCGGAGGCACTCACAGTACTGGCTCAGTGGCTGTGAAACAGCCCGGCACCTCTGTACCACAAGCCAAGACCAAACCTCCTAAAGGTGCATCCACTATCCTTGTGCATTTGCAGGGGCACATATTTCCAATTGCATATCAATGTGTGCATACAGATGAACATGCCTCTACAAAAAAAAATGTAGTTAACTTTCAGCAATGGAAAAGGCCATACGTATACAGGGGCGTATGCAGAAATTTGAAAAGGGGGTTTCGAAGCGCTGCCGAAGGCAGTGAACAGAGTTGTGTAGTGCTGATCAGTCCACGTGAAGTGCGGAAAAAAATTTTCACGGTCGTTTTTCAGTTACCTGGATGGGTTCTCGTAGCACCTTCACCACTCTGCACTGCACTACCGCTGGTTTCTGGTTTCCCTGCAATCCGTGACCGCGTCTCACTCTCAACGTGGGAAATTATGCAAGCTGTTATAGCCCACGCCTATACTAATTATAAGGTGACGGTCTGCCGACTGGCCGCACCGGCCGTTGGCCCTAGGGGGGACATGCTCCTCCAGGAAATTTAGACCCTCTGAAATCATTTCATGTCATCTATGAATGAACCACATTGTTGATAATGTAATATAGAAGACAATGTGCAAGACAAACAGACTGAAATTTACAATAGTTCGACTTCCATTAAGCGATGATTCGAAATTCTGCAGCTGTAGATGGGATGTATGACGTAGAAGAATGCACATTCAATAATGCTACTCCACTGAGCCTGTCCTGTTTCATTGTTGAGCGGAGGTATGTTTTAATTCTACGCAAAGCGCTGAAAGACCGTTCCGCTTCACACGATGTCACAGGCAATACCATCACACATTTTAGCATTTTCCTGACATTGGGAAAAATTAGTGGGCTTGCATGTTGAAGGGCGCATTGGGCGGTGTTGGGGAGTTCTTTGCCGCTGCTTGTTGCTTCTGGAGCACTGGGTCTCCCAGAGCTCTAAACTCAAGAATTGCCTTGACATTGCAAACCCTGAGATTGAGTATTAGCATCACGATGCCCTCAAAATGCAATATTTTGCCGTCCACACAAAACAATGATTGCATCAAGTCGCTTGCAATTTAGATCATATAACTCTTGCCTACGTTTATCGAGTGAAGTGTCAATGGTAGGCTGAATGCCAGAATGGGTATCCGTGAAGCTTTTCTTGTTAAATGTTAAGCTGTGATTTCCTTGAAGGTAGTCATATTGAAGACACTGAATCCGTTCGTCAGAAGTGAGTGCTCTCAGTGAGATGTTGGGCAGGTAGTCATCACCAAGCAATTGAATTATATGAAGATTGAGCGAAAGGTTTCTGTCGAATTTATCATCATGATCATACAGTTTATAGACTGTGGTCCTGGATTCGTCTACAAACACATGATCATCTAGGCAACGCAGAGTGGTTCCTTTGAGTGGTACCATGATATGGGAATCCACGACAAAAGGCTGTCAACAAAGACTATTTACTGCACCAAACAATACTGAACAGAAAGCCTGAAGGGTGTCATTATTTCTGTAAATAAAGGAGGCACTGCAGATTTCTATTTGACGCACAAACCCAGTGTTTCCTCTGCAACTTCCGACATATAGAAAGAGTTTCGCTTGTTCCGGTGTAGTGGCTAAACCAAGTTGTATGGTCCAATCTTGAACGCGAACGCCTTGTCCTATTCGCATTGTTTCGATTGAATAGGCAGCTGTGTCGCGTGTTGCAGCCATCATTTCGTACATTTGATGTGTGTGTAGAAGAAGTGGAATGCAATCTCACTTTCTTGTTCAATGTGATCCGATTAGAAACAGCCTTTTGAACAAAATTCTGAGCATTGTCGGCAACTGAGCCAAATAGGCAACATGGAAGGCACAGGCAGGCATTTAGTTTGACAGAATACCCTAGCCACTTGTACGACTGTAGGTAGTGATGTTGGAATGAGCGCTTTTTTTCCATATTCAACTGTAGTGGGGAATTGGTAAGTCGAAGGAGGGCTGAACATGGGAAAATGCATAATAATGTCTAATTTTTGAGACTCGAATAAATCTCTGTGAAGTAGTACTTCACAATCTCTAGTTGTAGGGTCTGTGTAGAGTGTCACGGTAGAGGAAGAGCAGGTCTCTGAAGATTGAATCAAATTCGGAGCCTCTTCTGTACAGCTGAAAATGTCAGACAGTAAGATCATAACTACGTAGCACTAGCTGTAACCACTGATAACAGGTTCCATTTGAACATGTCGATTACCTTTTCTTAGCTCTCAGAAAGTTCAGCTTTGCCTGACGCCGTTCATCGTCCTGTAGCTAGCTCACATCAGCTAGCACGTGGCGATCAAGTTATGTACTTCTATATAGAGTGCATTGTTATGACGTTCACGCCTATTGTACACTGAGGCTGAGATGCTGCTGTACTTGCAGCGCTAAGTGTTATCGCTGTGTATCCAGCAACAGGAAGGTCAGAAGTACAGTGAAACCTGCCTTAGCGGCCACCTGAATAAGGTGGTCACCTCCACATTGCGGTCAGCTTGGGAAAGTCCCGAAATTTGAGCCCATAGTCTCCATACTTTACTGTTCTTCTATAGCGGTCACCTGCGTAATGCGTAATGCGGTCACGTTGCTCCACCCCAAGCACGCTATAACACACTGCCAATAACGGCCACCGAGTGCGCGCGTGGGTTGCGTACGTGCGCACGTGCGTTTAACATTATAGAAAGTGCCAAACTGAACATACAAAAATGAAACAATCAAGTCCTTAGTTGTCTTCTTTGTGGAACTTACGTACTTGAATCAAAGTTGTTCAGTGTCCCAAGAACCTTTGTAATGAGGTCAATCACACTAAAACCGCTTTAGAGAGGTTTTCTGTAATGCAGCCACCTAATAAGGCCAAATATGTTTGGCCCCCAGGTGACCGCATTAGACAGGTTCCACTGTACTGCAAAAAGTACACATAGCCAGCTAAAACAGTCTCAGTTAGTGTGTGGGCCTCAGTTCGAATTCTTGGTCTGGTCCCAGGGGGGGGGGGGGGGGGGGGGGGGTGTTCCTGAAACCCCTGAAACCCCACCTGCCTACACCCCTGCGTATATAATTTATTCCAACTCATCTATAGGCACTTCACAAAATGACGTCAGCGGCGCGTGGTGTACGCTTCCTGGTTGGCGATGGTTGTAAGCTGCTGTGCTGCGAACTGTGCTAACAGGTACAGGAAAGGGAGTGGCCTAGGCTTCTTTCGATTTCCATCCAACCCTAAGCGTAGATACATGTACGCGTGGGTGAAAGCTATATTTAGAGCGAAATGGTCTCCCTCTTTACATGATCGAAGAGACCATCCGAAGATCCCGAGGACATCGATTATGTTCCTACGATGTTTATATTAATTAATGACCAGAAGGGCGAGAGGTTTACACGAAGAAAGAGAAAAGGAGAGCGACTAGAGTGCATGGAGCGTCACAACAGAAACTCAGAAGCTGCTGCCACTAGTAGTAGCTTCACCCTAAATGACCTCGCCCACGAACCTGTTGCTTTCAAGGCTGAGAAGCAGTGGCATCTTATGATCAAGAGGTTGCTACCAACATCAACTTCTGACACCCAGGTGTTCTGGACATATCCATTGGCAAAGTATTTGGCTCTCATACTGGTTTGATCATAGGTTTCAAAACAGGACAGCTTACCAGCCTGATCCAGAGATTCACAAACGGCATGAGTTACCACAGACATATGGCTTTACCATGGCTCTCGGTTTCGAAGACCAGTTTGCCAGTAGCTGATAATTCTGCCAACTAACACAGCCTTGTTAGCTTGACTTGTCTTCACCTCGAGCTCCTTACAAACTTCGTGAGTTCTTTTACTTTTAACTCGAGCACAGCCTTCTCACCGTCTTCCTATCGGTCTGCCCTCAGCGTAGAAGCTGTACGACATATTGTGATGGAGTTACTTCCTCTGGAGCTGTACTGGAGGAGGGTCCAGCCATTATTACTCACCACAATTTCCTGCCAACAAAACTGTGAAACTGTGCACGCCGCATACTCTATTACGTAATTTCGTGAAAGGCCTATAGCCTGCAGCTTATTGTATGTAGTCCAGTATACATATTATTTTAAGAAGAAACATGTCTACATAATTGTTATTACTTTTATGTAAACATTACATGAAAACATCATCATTTAAACATGACCATTCATACCCTCATGAAGAGTGAATACTGACCCATATTCCACTGTTGCTCTCCATACATTATCAATGGAGCAAGTCTACAGCTGTGGGATAAATATATATTATTTACAGAGTATTGGGAAATATCATGAGTCTGTTACCATATTGCACGAGTGCCGCCGGCACGAGTGACAATACGGCAACAAACTCGTGATGTTTCCCAGTACACGGTAAATAATGTATTTATCCTACAGCTATTCTAGTTGCCAGCCCCGACGTGCCGGCTCCAGTACTCGTCGCTTTGGTAGTACTGGCAACGCTCTTCTTGCTTGAACACCAACAAGACACTGCCGTTTTGTGACTGTCTTTGAGCGACTTACTAGGCACAGAACTCCTTTGTCGCCAAACGTCGATTTCTCTGAGTCTGGTACCTGGTTCAGCTCCAGCACTAGCGCTAATATGTACTAGTTATTGCATGGGTGTGCGGGCTATACGTCGAATATTGGCATCGAGCCCGAGGGCCGCAGGCCCGAGGGCGAGTGCCAATATTATGACGTATAGCCCGCGCACTCATGCAATAACTAGTTTGTTGCATGATGAGGTGCCAATATATCATACTGGCATTGTGGTCAATGCCATATATTATATATTGGCATAGCGGTACCTTTGAACTTGTAGGGTATCATGCAACAAACACCTATATAGCCCTGGTGACTGTCTACGTATTGTTTACATGAAGACACGACCTGTGTAAACTTCATACCCTCAGAAAGAGTGGCAGTGGAATACGGCCCCCCATATTCCACTGTAGCTCTCCATACATTATCAATGGAGCAAGTCTACAACTGTGGGATAAACTGCAATATTGATAATATTATATTGTCCCAGCACTAGTAGGTAGTGCCCGTCAGGTTGCAATGGTTGCTCCCTCCAGTTATTCACTGGTTCTTTTCCTTCACTGCAGGGTAAACTCACCTGTGAGTTTAAGTTTGCACCATTTTCTTGTCCACACAGAAGACAATACCAGCAGGTGTGTGTGGTTGTGTGTGTCGTAGGTGTGTGTCGTATGTGTGTGTCGTATTTGTGTATGTGTGTGTACATGTGTGTGTGTGTGTGTGTGTG